>JAUNZO010002642.1:0-10288 GCA_031894775.1 Chloris gayana
TTTATCTAGGCATCTAGCTAGGTAGCTCGATGATCACAAGGTACTGTATGTATACATGAGCTGCCCGTCGTTGCATTATACTAGTATTACATAGTATAACTGTTTTGAATCTTTCTTGTGTCACGGTTATTGCCTAATTGTGCAAGCAATTAAGTGGGGCACACGGCACCAACATTTCTGTCAAATCCAGCGTTTGAATGAGTGGTGAACCTGTATAATTGTTTGAACTGGCTTGGGTGGATGCTGATGATTCTAAAAGATAAGTTGAAAGCAAGTGATGCTAATTTGCAATTAGATGATGACTTAATAAGATGAAAATATTTGTTTCTCTGACAAATTATCTTGTTAACGTTATATGGCAAATTCTGTGTGCAAATTGCGTTACTCGTGTTCATGCTGTTAAATAGGGGGGGTGCTATCTCGTGTGAAACCTGAAAATTTAAAAGAAAGTTAACCATCAAAATTAAATAATACGTGCCTAAAAATCCCTGGCATACGCCCTGAAACCTCACTTCCACTTAACGACAAGAAAACTCGGCGGAAATTACCAGTCATTACCACTATAATCAGCACGGCGTATCCACGAAGAAGTGGATTATTAAGGGTGTGTTTGGTACAGCTTATGGACCAGCTTATGCTACCATAAGCCATAATCTGTACCAAACAGGTTGAAGACATAAGCAGCTTATTATCAAACAAACCATAAGCAGCTTTTCCTTTTGTACTAGAGAGGCAAAGCAACTAAAACCTTGCTTTTCCAGCTTATGCACTCATTTCACCTCATAAGCCATTTTGATAAGCTATTTTACCAAACGGTTTGACTGCTTTGAATAAGCTACATAAGCAATTTTAACGGATAAGCGAGAATCAGAAGCAATAAGCTTACATAAGTATAAGCTTTACTAAACACACCCTAAGTGTGCTTGGAAAGCCCTGGCACCCTAAGCATGTGCACATTTTACAAAAGGCATGTTGCACTAGTAGTCCACTAATTCAGCTAGTTGTACTAATCAAAATGCAGATGTTGCGAGCGTGTTTTAATACTGGCTTCATTTTTGGCGAGTTGGTAGCATGACAGAAGGCCCCGCTGATCAATCTCTGCCATTCCACAGTCTATTTTGTTTAGTCTTGCTTGCCCATTTCAGGCAAGAGATTCCTTGGCTGGACGGCCAGCAACAGACGGATGTGTTTGCAGCAGCAGAACTGCCACTACTCCTTTGTTTAATTTCGTTGTTAGTTATTCAGAGGTTTCAACTCCATCCACCGACTAAATCCATGGGGAGATACGCGGACGGGGTTACGATCCTCTAATTCGATACGGGGTGGGGTCAAAAGCGGCGTGGCGTTGGTCTGCAGATCTTTGCATCGGAATGATTCTTCATTCCGTGGCTGGATGGAAAATTGGGGGCCGACGTGCTGCGGATAAGAGCAAATCTTGCTCGGAACAGGTCCATGCAATTGATTAAGTTAATCGCTTGTTTCATGGTGATGTAGTAAGGTTTACGGTTTCTGCTTAGGCTTTCATAAAAGTGACGATACACTTACTTGAACAGTAAGTTTTTTTAAAGCAGAAGAAAGATATAAACAGGTATATATGCACACACACTTCTTTAAAAACACAGATGCACACAAATCATACTCCTACCTTATAAGGTATCTCTAATTTTAAATTTAAGAAATCACCACGGAATTCGCATACGAACTTTTATTTTAATAATGTTAATACGGATATCCTAGACACGCATATAAGAACACGTTGGTACAGAATTTTTTTCCCAAAGGATTCAAGACTAAGGACGGATTCCAGGAAAATTGTGTACGAATGAGTAAACTTTATTGAAATGTATCAGAATCAGAACTGAATCCCATAGAAAAACCGAATCAGGCGTGGAAAAATAAAAGTACAAGATACGCGATAGCCATATAGCTGGCCATCCTTTTCCTCCCTTGGTTGGCGATGAGTATGAGCATGCCACTAGTTTGTAGTTTTGTGCACCGGCGACGGTCCCTACGCGTGGCAGAATGAACTTGTTCCAAATCTAAACAGCACGAGCTCCATATTTTTATAATTTTCAGACAAAGACACTGCATTTTTTTCTCTAAGGGACACGGCGTTTATCAATTCCGCGAACAAAATGAAGCATCTTTCTCTCTCTCTGTGTCCCAGGTATTGATCCTGCCCCTTTGGAAAAAAAAAAAGAGAAGGATCTAATTTTCAGTCACCTGACCTGACCGTATTTTAGTCCTACCTCGCAATGGGAACACATGTTTTTCTCTCTTTCCTAGATAAGCTGGCGTTTTTTACCTTGTCAACCACCTCTTGGCAACCACTTCTCCCATTCCGCTAACCCATTCAAATTGAGCTCTCTCTCAACACCCCCCCCTAACCTAGCCCAGCCGCCATCTCTCGCTAGCAGTAAGGCAACTCTCCCACCGTTTCTGCATCCGTCGTCTCTCCCGCCACGACCGACCGGTCTGCTTGCCACCCGTGAACCCTTTCTAAGTATGGCAGCAATAAACCTCTTCTCGCGGATGGCGGTCATTGTTAGTCGTTACTAGTCCGGTGACTTTAATCACAAGCTATTTTCAGTCAATTGAAAAGTATCATTCTTGAAAAAAAAAGCCTACTGATCCTGGAACCCAATGAAATCATGTCCAGCGGTGACACCTTCATCTACTATACTACTACTAGTACAAAACGGTTTTTACACCCTGGGGAGTGGTAATCGCAAGAAAAGTAATCCGGACGGGATACAGGGTTAATTCGGACCACAGAGAGACCCAACATCCAGACTCCAGTTACAATAAAATGGTTTAGTATTGCCAAGCCAATGTTAACAAGTGCTGAAGACTAGTATAATGTGCAAGCTGTTGGTACGTGAGAGGAAGATTCTGATGCCACTTTTTGGTGTACAGTGTGAGAGCCCTAGTTTATTACTCCGTACTACTCATACTTGCTACGAAGTGCTACTTGTTGCTAATCTCCAGCAAGGGAATACTCCCTCCGTCCAAGGATATAAGGATTTGTTGACTTTCTCGATTTCTCGTTTGAACATTCGTCTTATTCAAAATATTTATATAAATACAAAATTAAAGAAGACATACTTAAAACATACTTAAGAATAAAGTATATTGTAACAAAATTAATAAAATTTTAATAAATTTTTTGAATAAGACTGAATGATCAAACATGATACGTGAAAGTCAACAAATTCTTATATTTCTGGACGGAGGAGTAGTTATAATGTGCAAGCTGCTGCCAGTGGCAAAATAAACGATTGGTTCCGGGAGGCGTGACTTGGCAAAGCCTGGATCTTCCTCGATGAGCTACCAGAATATACCACTGGGTATATGTGTACATCAAGTGACGTCGTCCTCGCGCTGCTGCACGTACACCGACCGCACATGCCCCGCGAGCTCTCTCTGTAGCGTGTTGACGGAGGGAATGCTCGTGCAGCTGTACACGTCGCTGTCCCGGGAGATGCACAGTGTCGACACGCACGATCTGGCGCACGTACGTCAGTCCACCGCCGGGTGTAACAGTAAAAGGGGAACGTTTCCGACGTCGGCCGCAGTTGGCACGAGAGCTACGTGCTGCCGCTCGACACGTTCTCGCCGTCGCCGTTGTTCTTCGTTTCCGCCGAGACCGTTGTTTAATCGGGTGCGCCGTCGTGACGCCGGAAGAGGAAGACGCGGCCGGTTTGCGTCCGAAGACCGGTGGGAGTAGCAGTTGATTGGATCCCAATACGATCCAGTTCCAGGGTACTGCATCAATTATCGCGGGAACCGGCCGGCCGGTTTTGCCTGGGCCGGGTGGGTGGGATCGGAGAGC
The DNA here is from genome assembly GCA_031894775.1 of Chloris gayana. Taxonomy (NCBI): domain Eukaryota; kingdom Viridiplantae; phylum Streptophyta; class Magnoliopsida; order Poales; family Poaceae; genus Chloris; species Chloris gayana. The sequence goes on from JAUNZO010002642.1 coordinate 3,833, forward strand.
GGCGGTCACCCGACCGGACGCCGCGCGTCAACTCCAACTCCCATCCCTGGCCGTTCACGCACGCGCGACCCACGTTGCGGTGGCCGCCGCCGCGTGGGCCGGTGCGGCGGGGACGGGACGAGGGCACACGTGTCCGCCGGCGCGGCGGGAGACGTGCGCGCGACGCCCGGCCGGGTTCCTCTTCTTTATATTCCTCCCAACCGCGACGGCCGACGGCGACGCGGCGTGGGGGCGGTGGTCCCGCGACGTACGGCGGCGTCGGCGAAGGCGAAGCGCGTGGCGTGACCGGTTCCTTGGGTTCGGCGTTGCCGTGTCATCCATCAGTCCGTCACGGCGGCATCACACGCGGCTCTGTTTTGCCCAACGGAGCTGACCCGGCACCGGCAGCGCAAACGGCCGTACGCGCACACATCTCTGCTCCGCGTGCCCGTCCTTGTGTTGTTGTGTCCCAGAGTTGTGAGACGTGCAGTGCAGAGCAGAGGGATCGTCCGTGCGCCTGCCCATCCTACAAACTCGTACTCTGCGTCGTGCCGTCGTACCGTTGCCTGCCGGCTGCCAACAAGTACTAGTACTACTACTAGTAGTACAACTATGGGTCGCAAGACTGGGCTCCACCCAACGGACCGGTACTACTCCTCCTACTCGATTGCACACCATTTAACAGTTGCTACGGCCACGAGTATCGAAATCGGAGGTTCAACATCATTAATTACTATAGTAAACAGGGACTGCAAATCCGTCCATGATTTGCTTGTGGCTTGTTACTCGGTCACGTGATGCTGCCAATGCCAACAGTTGCTATACACTAGAGCAACAGTGGAGCCCAAGCCTACTTTTCCTCTCCCCACCCGGGAATGCTCGCTTGCTCCTACTCGATCGGGTTTGCCGTGCCGTGCAGCTCGCGAATACAGCGACACGTTCGTGCGGCGTCTCCGACAAGACCAGCAGGTACCAACGGCTCAGGTCACAATCGTTCCATTCTGTTCAAACGCGACCGCGGGCAGCGATAGGCTTCGGAGCGGGACGTATAACGGATTTCGTCCCGTTCGTGAAAAAAGCGTACAGTAGCAGACCAGCACACTGGTAGAATGTACAGTACGGAATAGTCGTGTTCCTGTTAGCTAACGTAAAGTATGGTCTAGAGTACACATCGAATTTTTTAGGTTGTCCGTATGAAAATCTTCCAACTCTCTATTTTGCCTCTCTTGAGCAACGAGAAAAAATCTAATTTTAGTATCTGTTGGACATTGTGGTCACGTGGAAACCTGAGTACAATGCAACCGTCGGGTGGGTGGTACGACGCGATGGCGAGGACGTCACCGATCTGAGGTTATCGCCAATGGGAATAAGGTCATGGGTCCTTGGGGGCGGCGATTCCAGTAGCTTAACCGATGGCCATGGTTGGGGTATGTAGGTGGTGTCCAGCACGACGGCGACAGGTGGTTCGACGGTGTCACAATGTTAGGGTATGTAGGAGGCGGTGCGGATATCGCGTTGTCACGGGTGGTAGGAAGACGGTGGGAAGGGCTGGCGATGGATGAGAGCAACGGGAAGTTGGGGAGAAACAAGGTGAATGAGAGCGAGGTGTAGTGAAGGTCGAGGAGAAGCAATGCTATCGAAGAGGTAAGACACGTGGCGCATCACGTGACATGTGGCGTGATCCTCTTAACACTTTCTCGATCGTTCCATAATCAAATTCGCATCGATATATACTTGGGACCAAGGTTTACTTTCCCGTTTATCCCGGTAATCCCGGTCCTGACCGGGACGCCGGATTCCGCGGAAACCGGAAATCCCGGTCCGGAATCCGGTCAAAATCCGTTTTTGGAGCTACGGCGGGACGAACCGGGATCCCGGTGACATAATTATAAAATCCGAGGAGAGGTTAAAACATGAAAAAAAGGCGCAGAATTAATTAAAAAATTGGTATAACAGTTCCATAATATTTTACTCATATTCATGACACATAAAACATTAATCCATCACAAATCATGATAAAAACATAAAACATACATCCATCACATAGTTCAATTACAAGTCCCTAAATGAAGTTCACAACTAATACGTCGATGACAAATACAAACTATGATAGATAAACATAAACTCAATACCATGGTTGCTGCCATGTATTGTATTGTGCCTCTTGGTATTCCCGGGTTGACATGAGTTGAATTCGTTCGGTAGCCAATAATCGTGCCCTATATTCATGCCAAGTTATTCGTCTCCATTCTTGGGTGCATTGCCAATCCGAGTACCACATATTGTAAGCTCTGTGGATCTTGCCACTCATAAATCCATGTAATCGGTGATTCGGTGGATGGATCACCCAATTTGTAATCATAGCGGCCATATGGATATTGCTCGGAACTTGCACTATAGGAGCTAGCACTTTGATGAGTTGCACTATAGGAACTATCACTTTGCTGAGGTGAGAGGTAGCTACCTTGATCATATTGCCCACCTCGGTTTCTTCTCCCTTGTTGCATCACAAGCCGTTGTGAAGCTGGAGCACCATGATCCCGATCCTGGGTAGCGTGCGTGAATTGTGTCTCACCTGCAAATAAATGGTAAGTATATATGATAAATTTAATTTGTGTACATAATATATTTGCTTATATTACCTGTGAATCGAAGGGGAGAGGAAGGTGGTATACTACTTGGACCGCCAACGTTTCCACCCGAATCGGATGGTGAGCTACTGTCATTTGACTCTTGATAAGTAGGGCTGTTGTTATTATCATCCTCGGTTGACTCATCACTTCGGACGTCTTTCTCAATAGTCTTTTTCTTTCTCTTTGTAACGGCTTTCCGTGGCACGACTTTATATTTCCGCTTACCCGTGTGTGTTTCACCGATATGACGCTCCGACCAGGAGACTAGATCACTTGTTCCCATAATTCTTTCCAACTCCATTGGATCATCACCCTCAATCACCATTTTGGATGGTATAGGAACATCACTGTCTCGTGGCTTCCTCATCTAGAACAGGATCTGCATTTGAGCGGCCTTTCTCCATCCAGTCTCTTATTGGATTTGATGCATCGTACAAGGATAGCTCCATTAGCTTGTGGAAAGGATCTTCTTCGATCACTTTATACAAAGCAGCTTCCCTCATACGAATGCGTAAGTTATAATTCACATACACCAACTTGTAAAGCGTGTTGTATGACATCCTGTTGCGCACCTTTGTATGGATCAAGGCAAATGTACTCCAATTGCGCTCACATCCACTAGCAGAACAACACCGTGAGACAAGACGTAAGGCTAGCTTCGTAGGTTTGGAGTGTCGGTACCAAACATTGCCCACCATTGTGCTGTTACAAGAAGTGGAAAACATAAGTACAACATGAATTAAATTGGCAATGAACTATATTACTAAATTCACATACCAGGAGAAGTATTGCTATCAAATGCCATCTTTCTCGCTAACTCCTTTGAAAAAGAACCGGTATTACGTCCGTAGTTCTCAACTTCTTGGAGTGCAAGCATGCATGTATTTGTGTCCGTCATAAACTCAAATGCTGTACGAAGTTCAGAATGAATGCTTTGGCTTGTCGTGTAAGCATAGTGAGTCCTTGGGTTCAATCCTGCAGCTGTTGACATACATGTGAGCATTATCTCATGAAAGTACAATAAATAAGAACAATCTTGTACTTAGTCATACCTGCATTAACGTAGGTGTCGTTAGCTATATCTCCCATCCTAGGCTCTATGATATTCATGTAGCGGTCATATTCAACCTTGTTATTATGGAAAAGACTCTCATATTGTTGTTTCAGCACATTGAACCTTAACAGAACCTCACTTAGATTCGGATTCTTATCCTGATCCGCAAAGCGTAGAAATCCATACAATGGTTCCACAGTCTTGAGCACATGATCCATGTTGTCCCACCAAGATAAGCTAGATAGACATGAATGAGCATACCTTCCCTCAACAGTGTCAGCAAAGCGACTTTATAAGAAAGGTGCTTGAAGCCACAAAAGACATGAATTTGTCTCTCTTACGAAGCATGCTCTCTAGAAACATATAGTTTGTGCCAAAACGTGTTGCATTCCATCTCACCAACTCCCCTCCAATAGCAGCTCTCATCATAGCATGTAATTTGTTGTGATTGTAAAGCCACCGACATATCCTTCTTCCTGCATCGATCACAGCTTTGTGTTCTGGAAACTCTCCAACTGACTTCAGCATCAAATTGATAGTATGTGCCACACATGGCTGCCACACAATAGGATACTTGCGTGTAATCATCTTGCAAGCCTTCTTGTAGTTGGCACCATTATCTGTTATGATCTGCACGACATGATCCGGACCAAGTTCCTTAAGCACTTTTTCAATTTCCTGCAAGCAACAAGGTAATTTGCATAAGTACCATAAATGTATGTGAACACATAAATGTACGATCTTAGTACCTTAAAAAGGTAATTTGCATCCTGACTTAGTCCAGTGGCATCAACAGACTTGTGAAAAAACACTATGCCATTGCAATAAACCATAAAGTTGATGACACTCATTCCAGTAGGTCCTGTCCAAGAATCACACATTATTGTAATGCCATGTGTAGGCCAATCCATCTTAAACCTTGCAAAGTGCTTCTTGATATCCGCCTCATTCTCATCTAAATATACCCCATTAACCTCTCGTCCACTTGGAGAGGGAACACCCATTCCTACAGTAATGAACTTGTTAGATTCACCGTAAAGTTGCAATTGCAAATGAATATAACACATACACTTACCCCATCTTTGTGTTTCCTTAATGGCCGAAACAAAGTAAGGACTATCTGCCTTCACACCGTGTATGGCTTCAGCATGCAAGAATTTAGCCCAAGCCCTTCCAATTGCTCGCTTCGCAGTCTTAGCTTTATTTGACCACGGCCCGGTATCTATCCTTGTTTGCACCGTTGCGTCCCCGAGCTACCTCTTCTAGTCGAGGTAGACCTTCCGAACATTCCCATCAAACCACCACCACCACTTCCCCGACCCCGAGTAGGGACTCGAGATGAACCAGAACCACCACCATGCTCATAGTGGCTTCTCGCATCACGGACTCGTCTAGCAAATGCATCCTCCTCCCTAGACATGTGCAAGACACGCTGCAACTCAGGATCATCTTCATCTCGAACATTTCCTTCAGCTGCAATTTCCTCCCTACGGAGTCTCTCTTGTGCTCTACTCTTTTTCTTCTGCGCGATCCGATCTATGTCGGCTCGAAAAAATCACGAACATCCGGTGGCACACTAGTGCAATGCACCACCTCACTTCCCTTGCATGCCAAGTGTTCTTTAAATCTTGTTGCACCGCCTCCGCCCCTTCCACACTTGCAATATTTGCAAAACCATCCGGATCCTCTCTTCTCTCCATGTTCCCAAATGCTATCACCGCGACGCTCCGCCATACTTGACTGCAATAAACAAAAAATGTGTATAACATATACATTCCTAATTCAATAAACCATAACACCTATTTCTATTTTCTAAGTTATCAACTTCTATTTTCTAGTAACAATTCGAAATGCTCTATTTTTTACTGCACTATTTCTAATACACAAACCAAAACATACATAGAAAATAAAGAGAAAATCGAGTAAAAAACATACCCGAACGGGAGTGGCGGAGGCGCCGGGATCCCGAACTCCCGGCCGGGAAACCGAGCTTCCCGGTCGGGATCCCGGTGTGCGGCAGCGGGAGGGAGGGCGACGGGCCCCGGACCGGCCGAGGCGTCGGGATCCCGAGCTCCCGGCCGGGATTCCGAACTTCCCGGTCGGGATCCCGGCGTGCGGCACCGGATGGGAGGGCGACGACCGCGGGACCGGCCGAGGCGCCGGGATCCCGACGTCCCGACCGGGATTTCGAGCTTCCGGTCGGGATCCCGGCCCCCGGCGGCGGCTTCGCGACGCGGCGGCGGAGGAGCGCCTTAGCCTGCTGGAGCGCGTGCGGTTGGTCGGGGGAAAGAAGCGGGTGGCTGCTGTGGCGGTGGTTTAGATAAGGTTCCTCTTTTTTTTTATTTCTTTCTTAACTTGTATTTTACTTCATTTTTTTCATGACTCAAAACTCATAATTTTTATGATTCGATTTCACCATAAATCATGATTTTTCATCTAGTTTTTTTACATATTTTCATATCAAATTCTTTCAAAATTTCAAAAAATTCAAATTTTAAATCCGGAATCCCGGTCTCCCGGTGAAACCGCCCGGACCGGATCTCCGAATCCGTGGAAACCGGCCGGGATCCGGCCGGATTTCAAACACTGCTTGGGACTACTAGAACTCGTTGAAACGAAGCTGACCAACATGTACTCCTATTTGTGGAGGGGATGGATCGGAGTTTAGGGGTACCTAGCGTCGAAATGCCAAAAAGATATAGTAGATGAGCAACATGTTGTTCTCGCTGCATTGTTTGTTCAACAGCGAGGAGGAGACACAGATGGGATGGAGCGAAACGGATATCTGCA
>JAUNZO010002643.1:0-20277 GCA_031894775.1 Chloris gayana
ACCTCGCTCCACCGCGCGCCCCGGCGCGCTCACCGTGCCCGGCCGTCGCCACCGGCTCGCCCCGCCGATGGGTAGGCCGCCGCCCTCGCGCGCTCACCCCGACCCGCCGATGGGTAGGCCGCCGTCCCTCGCGCGCTCACCCCGCCCGCCGATGGGTAGGCCGCCGCCCTCGCGCGCTCACCCCGCCCGCCGCCGCTGCCGGCTCGCCCGTCGATGGAGAGGCCGCCGTCGCAGCCGTGCCTCGGCCAAAGGGCACGAAGGACTCGGGCGTGACCTCCACTCGTTGCGCGTCGCTCCTCCGATTGTTGCGAGCGACCTAACCATGACCTCGGAGCTCGAGCGGATCCCGCCGCCAAACGACCACCGACTCCGTCGACCGACGACCACCCGATGCTATCGGCCATGACTCGTTTGACCGCTCTCGGTGGTCGCGAAGGTCATCCTGTTGACGTCCATCGAACAAGGCTGGAAGGGGTAATCGATACTTGTCTAAGCTTCGTTGGATATTTAAATTTTATTTTAAATATAGTTTGATTCATTTTATTGTCCTCGACATAATTTTAATTTGACAAAGGGTAAGGATGACAATTAATCTTCGAAACTGTTTTTGGATCTCGGAGCCTTGTAGCCAAACACATCTATAAACAACTCCAGCTCCACCATAGAAGCAGCTCCGAGAGCGAGTTTAGGAGTGGAGCTGCTCCACGATGGAGCAGAGCCATGCCAAACACGTCCTTAATACTTATATACATTATGACCATTGAGAGTGGTCTTAGAAAACCGAGAAGGACCGATCTTCAATTGCGCGGGTAAATAATTGCACGACCTTCCAAACGTGAAAAAACGATGGGGCCCACATTACTTGCATTGCACAGACTGACCCGAGAGAGAGCCCAAAGGGCCAAACTGTCAGTGGTCCGCGGCCCACCGATGAGAGAGAGAGAGATAGAGAGAGAGAGAGGGAGAGACAGAGGGAGGAGGAGCCGGTCCGAAGGAGGAGGCAGCAACGCGAAACACATCTCTGGGTGGCCGTGCAGCACCCGCTAATAATCCCCTTCCGTTTACAACCTCCAGCTCCAAGCCTAATGGCTTCCTCCCCATCTCATGCCACCTTGCCCTAGAAGAAGAACCCTCACCGAGTTCCAGCTCGCTCCGATCGCCTCCTGACTCGCCGCGCCGAGATCCTTCCCCGAGTTCCCCGCGGAATTCCGGGGGCCGGATCGAATCGGAACCGATCAAGGCCTTGATTTCTTGCCCGGGGAGGGTTATTGGGATCCCTCGTGCGGGGAAGGGGAGGCTCTTGTGCTCTACTTGCCTTGCGCACCGCGATGGGGGCACCGAAGCAGCGGTGGACGGCGGAGGAGGAGGCCGCGCTCAAGGCCGGTGTCGCCAAGCACGGCCCCGGAAAGTGGCGCACCATCCTCCGGGACCCGGACTTCAGCGCGCTGCTGCGCCTTCGATCCAATGTTGATCTCAAGGTGGGTCGTTTCGCCCTGTTCCCGCATCGGATCGGCGGGGAGGCTTTGTGAATTCGCTGGCGGTGGGTTTTGGCGATCAGCGAGCTGGGTGGAGTTTCGGGTCTTTTTGGGGGCGAAAGGGTGCGGTTTTGGAACAGATTAATGAATGGAATCTAAGATAGGGAAGTTTTGGTGGTTGCGGAAGCAATTGCCTTGTGGAGATTTGTCTGCGAGACAATTATTTCTATTTTAGGCAGATCGTCGAGTGATCTCCATCACTCATTTGGGACGATGATGGTGGATTGATGTTTCACAAGTTACAGTCACAGCTACGAGTTGCTTCTCCCTTTTCTTCGTTCCAACGGAGATCTTGGACATCGTGGTGTTAGTTAGGGCTTGATGATTACTTGGAAGTCCGTTGCGCTATACCTAAATGGCATGGTCTCTTTTGTACTGTTTAGGGTGGGGAACTCAGATTCATCAACGAGGTAGGTTCTAAGATGCAGCCGAAGCTGGGCCTTGTGAGCATTTGATACATTGTTGTGATATTTGCATTTTTTCTTCATAGATCAAACGATCATCCCAGCAGCTTTTGTTGTTTCATTATTCTGTACTAAGTTACAACTTGGAACACATCCAATGAGCTGCTGCTATTATTTGCCTGCATCTGCATTCTAGCCCTAACTAGGATTTTATTTTTGTAAGTAAATTATGATTGTTCTACACTACTTGTATCCAGTCTCCAATCATTTATTTTGGTGTGCCTGTATATTGTAAGTACTAAAATTGAATCTTAATGCAATTGCTATGGTCTGGTCATGTAGGACAAATGGCGCAACTTGAGTGTCACTGCTGGAGGTTATGGGTCTAGGGAGAAGGCAAGAATAGCAATGAAGAAAGCCAAGCGTGTGCCTAAGGTTACTGCTGAGCCCATGGATGTTGTGGAAAACAACACTGACAATGTTCATAATGCTATCCTTGATGCACAACCTTTAGCAATGATTGTGGAGCCCTTGCAGCCTGAGGATAGTCCTGATAAGTCAGTTGCTAGGTTAGTATGGCAAATGTGCTTTCAATGCTGTTTCATATTCACTTTGCAAATAACCTGCATGATTCATTATCCTTCAATCTCAGTAGATATATTTACGATGATATGTTAATGCTATTTGTCATCACTGTGAACTGATGAAATTTTTTGCTATGCTAAGTACTCATGGGTTGAACATAAAAACACTAGTTGGTTGGATGGAAACATTTTTCAAACTATGTTTGTTCTGAACTAGCTTTGCAACAATTATATCAGGGCACATTCAGTCCCACAGTGGATCTTGTATTTTTGAAACCTTTACGTGATTACTGACATGCATGCACTTTATGTTGTGGGCAAATAGAAAACAATGCTGTGGGCTTGTGGCTGGAAATTCATATTTTATACCACATTCATGTTTTTCCTTAACTGTTTGATTGTCAGGTATTTCTCCTTTATGTTTTCTTAGTGATACCTATAAGATAGATAGTAATCTATCTTTAACGTTTCTGCCTAGCAAAAGAAGTTACCTGCGGCATTATACATAGTAGGTGTTTTTTAGGAAGCAAAGTTAAAGATAGATTGCTATCTGTCTTATATGTATCACAAAGTGAACTTCCTACCAATATTGTGGTAGCACGACTACTGAATTCCCTGAAGGGCCTTTTCATAAGAAGATGGAAATCTAAATGGTCATATAGTAACATAAAAACTATCAACAACCAGAAAAAAAATCCTTCTAGTGTCAAAGCAAGTTGGGGTTAGCCGGAGATGAAAACCCTAAGAACTAGCAAAGGGAAGCAAAAGAGGAATGAAATTGTAACATCGAGAAACTACACATTTAAAAGTAACAATGGTGAACTGTTGCACATGGAAATGGGATCAAGTCTCTTATTATATCAGTTGCTGACGAATTTTTATGTTTGCATGTAAATTTGGACACTGTTTAAATAATTAACTTTAAACAGGTTATTGTAAATCTACTATGTAGCTTGCAGTGTGTGACATGATTATGTTCAGGAAAGCCACATTTGTTGTAGTGGGGTTGTAGATTTCTTTGATGGTGAATGTCATTGGTCTTGGACACAATAAATATTTGTAAACAACCATTGTTTATTTAAAGAAACCTCCAGGCCTAGGGGGTCATAGTCTACTTGGCTTGCACTAAGCTCCTCTTATGCAGTATATCCATCTTTTTAAGAAAACTAAGTATTGGAAAATATATGGTAGACAAAACATATCCCTATGCTCACCTATTCTTGAACAGCATCAGATGTTCAATTCTTTGCACCATTTCAGTCGACCTGCCAAGAATTCAATATATTTTTTGCTTATCCAAATGATATTTATCATTTTGCAGGCTTGATGACCTCATATTAGAAGCTATTAAAAATCTGAATGAGGCTTCAGGATCTAATAAGGCGGCCATCGCTGCATATATTGAGGTTAATGGCCATAAATTAATAATATTTTCACTTGCTCATTTTCATCAGTTTTAATGGTTGATTGTTCTTGTTTGATAATATATGTGACAATTTGGCTGGTCTCTGGTGGAAGACTATAACAAGACTTGTCTGTATGTTTATTAGGAGCAATACTGGCCACCTGCTGATTTTCAACGACTTCTGTCTGCAAAACTGAAGGCATTGGCTTCTTCTGGAAAATTGATGAATGTCTCTCTCTCTCTCTCTCCCTCTCTCTCATACACACCTAGTTAAACACTGGCAAACTTCTGAACTGGCTGTTATTAATATTTGATTGTAGGTAAACAATAAGTACCGAATTGCTCCAACTTCACTTTCCTTAGGTGGAAAGAGCAACAGTGTGTATTCTGTAGAAGAGATGGACGGAGAAAACAATGTTAAACAGCTTACGAAGCCTCAAGTGGATGCTGAGCTGGACAAGATGAGAGGCATGACTAAGGAAGAGGCAGCAGTTCATGCTGCCAAGGCAGTTGCTGAGGCAGAGGTAGCTATCGCAGAAGCTCAGGAGGCAGCAAGGATTGCTGAGGCTGCAGAAGCTGAGGCAGAGGCTACAGAGGCTTTCCTGGAAGCTGTTATGGCGTCATTCAAAAACAGAAATGTTGCATCCTCGGTAACGGAAACAAATTCTGTTTTTAAAGTATACTTGTACCAAGTACTATTTGCCAGTACATAAGTCATACAGCTGACAAAGCTTCCATAAATGCAGATGCTTCGAGCTTGCTGATCCTCTATGCTCGGATGATTTTAGCCAGCAGAACTTGTTAAAGACAACACGGATGTTCTGCTGCAAAGCTTTTGTTCTGATAGATGAGTTTTGTATAGTAGCCTTATAGATCAAGATGCTTCGTTGGAGGGGCTTCAACATCTTGCTGCTGGTCCTGACTGTACTGTACTAGCCAATCAAAAACTACAAGAAGACTAGTGCTTTGGGAACCTTCATTCTGTTCCCCTTTACCCCCATGTGTTGCTTTGTAATTAGAACAGTAGTGTTTTTCTTTTTAGTAAGTGATGTTATAAAATAGAATTGTAGTGGAAAGATAAAGATACCTTAGTTCATGCAAATTGGTGTGATGAGATATTGACACTGATGATTTGATGACAGCATCTAACCCTATAGCTAATTGCATATGTGAGAAATTGTTGGGCCTGTTCGGCTGGCATTATTTCCAGCGAAATAACTGTTGGCTGTTGCCTGTTTTCTTCTAGCTTCGGCTGCTGTGGCAGCATAAGCCAAAAAGTTCCAGCCGAACAGAGTGGTTGTTCTTTGCACATTTCTAGTTAGTAATTGTTGACAATTGTCATTTGTATCTACTTTCATACTCACTGTTTCTTTGATGTTTAGGATGGAAATATCAAACCATTGTTTTTGAAACATCTTTTATGATATCACAATTTATTGGATTTATATTCTAAAGGTACAATAAAAAATACTTAGCGAAACATACACCCCATGTACTTTTCTAACAGTTGTTATTTTGGACAACTATATATTTTTCAAACCACAACTTTGACTGCTATTTTTCTATTAAAATAAATTTGTGAAACAAAAAACAAGTATATGATACCGCAAAAGTATTCGTCCAGGCATCAATGCATATGGATATTATATTATACCACAAATATATGACACTCAAAAATTTAAAGTTTAATTGGAACTTTGTAAAAAAATATAGTATGTAAAGATTATCGGGAGTATTATGACGAGCTGCAAAAGCCATTCTTACGAACTTGGTCAAAATGACAAGTAATTAAAGATTAGAGATCGTGTATGAAACTATTAATGTCATTCTTATTTGAAATTCAAATTGTATGTGCAATACTTGTGAAAGTTTGGAAGGTTACTGCTTGTATCTGTACGCTTGGACACCATCTATCCTTCCCATATTTGAAGGAGTATTCCCAATTACCCATGACTCACGTGAGTCCCTGTGTATCTCCTCCGTTGTCCTTCCACGTTTCAAGCAACTTTATTCTCAAATCTCATTTTGATTTGGATTCTCGAATGCTTCCATGGAGCTTCTGAATTCACAAGCAATCAAAGGGTAAATTGACTTCGTGTTTCTGAACGTTTTCTGCAACCAATCTCTTCTCGTTGTTGAAATCGGCTCATGGATTCAGGGATGCATATCTCATGGCTCCACAGATAGCAACCTCTGCAGATTGTTGGCGGGCGAAATCTGAAGTTACCGATTCAGGATTATTCAGGGCACGAGCTTGGAAGTTCAGAATCTCAGGTGACCCAGCTGCAACCTGGAACGTGAATTCCACTTTTCTCGTTGCCTAAAGGCTTCACAACTTCGTCACCACTGCCCCTGCAGCTCTGCAACAGTCTCTCGTAGTTCTCTCTGCCGTCAGGTTGAAAAGCTCTCAGCTCCTGCGCCGCTATGCTCCCCAGCATGCTGTTCTTGTGGGCCAGGCAAGAATGCAAAAGTGTAGACCATGCAACTGCATTTGGTGCGAACGGCATGTTCCGTAGCAGGCTATACGCCTCTTCCAGCCTCCCTGCACGACCAAGGAGATCCATGGCGCAGATGTAATGGTCAAGTGTCGGTTCTACACCGTACTTCTCAGTCATCGCCTCGAAGTAGCTTAGACCCTCTTCGATCAGCCCAGCATGGCTGCAGGATGTCAATATAGCAATGAAGGTGTTGCCGTTATACATTTTCTGCTCCAGTGCAACCTCAGCAATCACCAGGGCTTGCCGCCCGAGCCCGTTCTGGCCGAGCCCCTGTATCACTGCGTTCCAAGTTACGATGTCTTTTGCCGTCATTTCGTCGAACACCTGCTCCAGATCAAATGTCGCGCCACAGCTGCCGTACATGCTGATCAGAGAATTGCAGACGAAGACGTTACCCTTACAGAGGCCATCCTTGACAATGCGCGCATGGATTTGCATTCCAAGTTCGAGCAAGGCAAGAACTGAGCAGATGTGCAGAGCTGTGGTGTATATTGATGTATTCGGTTTGACATTCCCACCACAGTGGCCAATCAATCTGACCAATTCAGTGAAGAGGTGGAGTGCATCTTTGCCACGGTGATTCTCCGATAAGCAGTGCATGATGATGTTCCATGAGAAGGCATCCTTGTTCCTCATCATTCTGAAAAGATCTAGAGCCTTGTCGACCTGCTTATGCCGTGAATATGCATCCATCATGATGTTCCAGGTAGAGATGTCCCTGTAACGCATCTCATGGAACACCTTCTCGGCGTCTGACAGCGCACCCAGTTTGGCGTGCACATCAATCAAGGCATTCCACACGAAGCAATCTCTGCCTCCCTCATTCAAGAGCTTGACGATCAGTGAATGAAGTTGCAAAGCCATGCTGAGAGATTGGAAACTGACGCAGGCCTTGAGCAGCGAGCTGAACGTGTGGGCGTTTGGCAGCACCTCGCGACCAAAGAACTCGCTGTAGAGGTCAACAAAGAGCTCAATGGCGCTGTCAGGCTCCCCGTTCCGTACATGGCACGACACCATGGCCGTCCAGGTAAAGACATTGTGCTGATCAAGCGGCAGCTCTTCGAAGACGCTGCGCGCCCTGGCCATCGCCCCGGCACGGGAGAGCCCCCAATCATGGTGGTGTAAGATGTGGCGTTCCTCTTGGGCATCTCCCGGAAGAAGGAGAACGCCCATTCGGTGCGGCCGGCGTCGACGAGCGCGGCCAGGGCGGTGTTCCAGGCGACCTGATTCTTCACGGGCATTGCGTCGAACAGGTCGAGGGCCTTCTCGGCCTGGCCGGCTTTGCCCGCCTCGGTGATCTCGATGGTCCTCCAGGCCAAGCGAGACCGATGCGGAAGATCTTGAACAGCCTTGGCCATAGCCAGCGTCCGCGACGCCATATTCCGGCGACGCCAGGGCGGACGAGCCGGGACTAGATGGATGGGTGTTCTCCGGCGGGAAGAACGCGGAAACGAATTGAGCCCTGTATCTGTATGTCACTTCAACAAGGTTTTCGCAGCTAAGCCCTCAAGTTGTTCTATTTTGGGTTTGGCTGCTCTGTCAAGCCGCTTGCAATTCATTGTTGTTTACCTCAGGGTGGACAAAATTGATTTAGACTGTCAAACCGCTTACAATTCATTGTTGTTTACCTCACGGCTGACAAAATTGATTAGACTGTCAAGCCGTTTGCAATTCATTGTTGTTTACCTCATGGCTGACAAAATTGATTTAGAGTAAATATTATCTGAGATTTGCAATTAGGGTGTAGATGTTGCACCGGGGTTTGTGTAGATATTTATGGAGCACGGGAATGAACCTAAGAAATTCAAAATATTACTAACTACATGTTATGTTTTACTTTTGAATTGTTATTTAAAATTTATATACAAAATAAATAAATATATCATAATTAAAATATGTTAATGATAAAATAAATTATAAAAAATAATAAATCGAATGATCAAATGTGAAGTTTAAAAATAAAAGGGATACTTATTTGGGACGGAGAGAGTGCCATTTAGGTGTGGTTGGTATTCAAAACGTGCCACGCGGTTTGTCACAATAACCTAAATAGTAGTTTTCCTATGATATTTATCTTGTTTTGTTGTATGCGATGCATCAACTTCTTGTGTTTTATGTTATGGTATTTTGGGCTTGTTTGGTTGATGTCTAAACTTGTCATAACTAAGCTTAGTTAAGTGTGGTTTGTCATAAAAGATGTGGCTAGCAAATTCTAAGTCACAAGTGTGACAAAGTTAGACAAAAATTTAAGAGTATGACATGTGGGCTAAGGAGCTAAAAAAGTGTGACTTATCATAACTGTGGTAATGAACCAAACAACTGTCTAAGAATCTGTGGCATAACCAATCTTAGGCATGACAAAGTTAGACACCAACCAAACATATCCATTGTCTTGTTCGTACTAGCATGTGTCTGGTCTTGGTTTACAAAATCGCTCAAAGCCGATCTGTAACCTCGAAAACCAGTGGAATCAGTCCTCCTCAGTTAGTTAAACCTATCTATTTGTATATAAAACTAAACCGAAGTACCGTAGCAAAACGGATCTCGCTGATTTATTGGCTGTTTTTTATATAGAAAAGCCCGGTTTTCTTAACCTTGGTTCTGGCGTACGGTGCATATATTTATTCTAGTTAGAGCTTTCAAGCTCACGCGACTAGATTTGAAACCAGGGGCAAAGTATTTTTTTATAACCTAATTATCCCTTGTCTTCTCCCCTGTCCTCTGACATCAAAGACATAAAAAAAATGGTTGACAGTAAGCACTTGTGGTACGGTTTCTTTGTATTGTTGACAGTAAGCACTTGTATTACTTTATTTAGAATAAAAAACTAGTAAATAATAAAGTATTAAAGTTGTCTAACGACATCAAGGATGCTCGGTTGGGACAGATATGGAGTAAACAGTTGTAGTGGCACAGTCCAATTTTTAAGATGATTGACTGATAGATGCATTTGAACCAGCCCAAACAGAATCGGGAGCAGGTGCGTGTGAGCTCGGAGGTAGCGAGACTTGCTGCAATGGCGCTCCCGTGCAGCAACGGTGCCGGCGGCCGCCCCAGCGTGGTGCTGTTCCCGTTACCGTACCACGGCCACATGAACCCGATGCTCCGGCTCGCCGCGGCGCTCCACGCCCGCGGCCTCGCCGTGACCGTACTGCACGCCGAGCACCAGGCGCCGGACCCCGCCGCCCACCCTGGCGACTACCGGTTCGTGGCCGTGCGCGCCGACGTGCCCGCGGGGCTCATGGCGTCGCAGGACGTGGCGGGCGTCACGACGGCGCTCAACGCCATCTTCGCCGCGCCGTTCAAGGACCGCCTCCGCGCGCTGCTGACGGAGGGCGGCGTCCGGTGCGTGGTCACCGACGTGCTGTGGTACTCGGCGCAGGCCGCGGCGAGGGAGCTCGGCGTCCCGGCGCTGGGGCTCATGACCAGCAGCGCCGCCAGCTTCCGCACGTTCATGGCGTACCCGGTACTGCTCGACAAGGGGCACCTCCCCGTGCAAGGTAGTACGATCACCACAAGAATCTTTCATGTATACATATATAAAAACAATTTGAGTCGTTGATGTGCTCTGCTTTTTCTCGGCAGAGTCGCGCAAGAACGATCTGGTCCCGGAGCTGCCCCCGTTCCGCGTGAAGGACCTGCAACGCATCGACGCGAGCAGCCTCGCCGGCTTCGCCGGCCTGCTGGCGCGCGTCGTGGCCGCAGCCAGGCAATCCTCCGGCCTCCTACTCAACACCTGCGACGCCATCGAGGCCGCCGACGTCACCGAGATCCGCGACACGCTGTCAGTCCCCGTCTTCGGCGTGGGCCCGCTGCACAAGCTCGCGCCGCCGCCGACGACGAGGCAGCCGGACCCGGAAGGCTGCCTGGCCTGGCTGGACACGCAGGCCCCGGGCTCCGTGCTCTTCGTCAGCCTCGGGACGTACGCCGTCATCGAAGCGCGCGAGTTCGCCGAGCTGGCGCGGGCGCTCGACGTCAGCAACCGGCCGTTCCTCTGGGTGGCGCGGCCCGGCCTCGTCCGCGGCGAACCGCAGCTTCTTCCCTCCGAGCCGGAGGAGGAGGCGACACGTGGCCGCGGCAGGAGGATCGTGACGTGGGCCCCGCAGAAGGAGGTACTGGCCCACCCCGCCGTCGGCGCGTTCCTCACGCACAACGGGTGGAACTCCACGGTGGAGGCCGTCTCGGAGGGCGTGCCGATGGTTTGCCGGCCCTGCTTCGGCGACCAGCTCGGGTCGGCGAGGTACGTGTGCCACGTGTGGAGGGTGGGAGTGGAGCTTGGCGATCCGTTGGAACCAGGGAACGTGCAGGCGGCGATCGAAAAAGTGATGGGCGGTGGTGCTCAAGCGAAGGAGATTAGGGAGAACATGAGAACTTTGAAGGAGAAGGCGGATAAATGTGTTACCGAATCTGGTTCATCCTACACCGCTTTGATGGGTTTAGTGGATTTGATACTGTCATTTTAATTGTTAGTTAGCACATTTGAAATGTAAACAAAATAATGCAAGGTTATTGGTGTTCATGTGAGCATGTATTCTCATGCGTAGTGGTTTGTATGTTGTTTTCACTCGTGGAGCAATTTGCCCCAATCCTTCGATCGGAATAAAATCTTTCATCAGCAACCCCCGCCCCGCGTTTTCACAAGTAAACACCCTGGCATTGGCAAGGTAGTTTCCAAGAGTGTATAATTCTTAAATTTATTTCTTTGTGTCATCTAGATGTGTAAATTTGCAAATTGGATGGATGTATTAACGAGCGTGGGTCACCTTACACAACTTTCATGAGTGTCCTGGATCTTATGCTGTTATGCTATCCTTTTCGTTATTAGCATGGTTTTCAAACGATCTTGTACTTAACCTAGTTATGGTTATTTAGGACCTGCTTAGTTTGTTGCAAATTTTGTCACCATTGGTCAACTTTTTGTGGCAACTATGTCCTAACCTGTCATACTGGTTCTTTTGTGCCACGGGTTTTTACTCATTGGATCTACTTATGACTTTTTTTTTGCCATACTTTGCCAAAAAAACCTATGAGAAACTTGTTCACTAATTTTTTAAATATAAAAGGTCGTCTTTTGTGGTCTTGGTTGCAAGACACTACAGAAATTGATCTTTGCTAAAAGACACTATTTAGTTATGGTAATAGATAATAGACACTCTAAGCATTAGAATATGACTTTTCTTAGAGAGAGAGAGAGAGAGAGAGAGAGAGAGAGAGGGACATGATATTACGAATAACCGAAGTGCCCTTTAAGTAGCACACCTGACCACACAATCAATATTAATTATAGGTCCACAAAACTAATTAGTAATAGTTTAAATGTTTATCTAGACTTTAGCTGAGTAAGTTGAACTATCATTAATTATATGTCATAATAATTTCTAGATATTTTTCATAAGACTAAGACCTTCTCCTCTCCACATAAATCCGAAATTACAATTTTTTTGCACTCTTTTTTTTTCATCTTTGTGCGCATACAACTTCTACTCAGTTCCTCTTTTTTCCAGTCCGGCTCGATCCTTCGCTTTCTTTTCCCGACCGGCTCATATTTTTGACAATGTTAACTGAATTCCTTAATTTTGCATGGACGATAAAATCTTTGATGTCCACTAAAATATTTGGTATTTTCTAAATAGCAGCGTTGTACTTTGCATATGATGTGATTTATTTGTTGTTTTTGAATCAAATACCTAGGGAAAAGCATCCCTAATGTGAAAGTGTGTGTACTGTAATAGCGTGCAAAGTTGGCATCAAACTGGCTTGTAAGGCTGACTCCAACAACGGGCAGGCAAAGCCAAATACGCATAGTCAGTAGCTACTGTACGTCCCATTTCAATCTCCAACAGAGGAGACAAACATCTAGGCATTTTTGCCTGGCAGGAGAGAGGGAAGGTAAAAATAAATACTCTCTCTCCTCCGATGCATACGGCCAGCATGCGACAGGTGGGCGAGCGGCATGGGCGTGTGGCGGCGCCGGCGTGCGCGTGGCGGCACAAGCGTGCGCGGCGCGGCATGGGCGTGCGGCGGGTCGCGGCGTGGAGGAGCCGTGCGCGCGGTGGCACGAGCCTGCGTGGGCGGGCGCACGACGGGCCGGCGCGTAGGAGGCGTGCGTGGCAGCCGCGAGTGAGCTCGAGGCAGACATGGCGGCGGTGGGTGAGCTCGAGCGCGACAACGGGAGATCGAGCTGAGGCGCGAACGGCGGGTGTGGCCACCGCGACGGGTGAGCTACTCCGGTGGTGTGAGGAGCATGGACGCACGTCCTGGTTCGCCTCGGATGATAGCTCCGACGCGGGCTGCTGCAGCTGGAGGAGCACGGCGGCGAGTGGACAGGTAGGACGAGCTGCTCCGGTGGCGTGAGAGGCATGCGCGTGGCGGTCGCAAGCCTCTCCGGTGGTGTGCGGGGACGACACAGATCCTTTTGCCTCTTCTCCTTTGCATCAGACTGTTGGAGACAATATATTCATCTTTCCTGTGCATGCATGCCTCTCAAATTTGCAAAACCTTGTTGGAGTCAGTCTAAAGGTGTCGGCGGCAAACAACTACTCCTGGCCACACTCGTACCCGGTTACCCCTGGCCACACTCGTACACTTGGCCCATGATAATTCACCTAGTACCATGAAACATGATTACATGAACAGAAACTGCAATCCCAAAACAAATCTAGAGTAGCTGCGAGTGAGTGAGCTCGGAGGTAGCGAGACTTTGCTGCAATGGCGCCTTGCAGCGGTGCCGGCCGCCCCCGCGTGGTGCTGTTCCCGTTACCGTACCATGGCCACCTGAACCCGATGCTCCGCCTCGCCGCGGCGCTCCACGCCCGCGGCCTCGCCGTCACCGTGCTGCACGCCGAACACCTGGCGCCGGACCCGGCCGACCACCCCGCCGACTACCGGTTCGTGGCCGTGCGCGCCGACGTGCCGGCGGGGCTCATGGCGTCCCAGGACGTGGCGGGGGCCCTGACGGCGCTCAACGCCATCTTCGCCGCGCCGTTCAAGGACCGCCTCCGTGAGCTGCTGGCGGAGGACGGTGGCGGCGTCCGGTGCGTGGTCACCGACGTGCTGTGGTACTCGGCGCAGGCCGCGGCGAGGGAGCTCGGCGTCCCGGCGCTGGGGTTGATGACTAGCAGCGCCGCGAGCTTCCGCACGTTCATGGCGTACCCGACCCTGCTCGACAAGGGGTACCTGCCCGTTCAAGGTACTCCCCTCTGTTAGGAATTGCTGTAATTTCAAATAGATTTCAAGGTACTCCCCGTAAAATCTAGCTAGAAATGAACTGCGGGTGCCTGTCTGTTGGAACGACGACGACAATAATAATAAAAAACATAGGAGCATACTATCAACCAACTGCGGCAGTTTGAGTTGCTCTGCTTTTTTGCAGAGTCGCGCAAGGACGATGTGGTCCCCGAGCTGCCACCGTTCCGAGTGAGAGACCTGCAACGCGTCGACGCGAGCAGCGTCGCCGGCTTCGCCAGCGTGTTGGCGCGCGTCGTGGCCGGAGCCAGGCAATCCTCCGGCCTCGTACTCAACACCTGCGACGCCGTCGAAGCCGCCGACGTCATCGAGATCCGGGACAAGCTGTCAGTCCCCGTCTTCGCCGTGGGCCCGCTGCACAAGCTCGCGCCACCGCCGAGGAAGACCCGCCTGCAATCAGACCCAGCAGGCTGCCTGGCCTGGCTGGACACGCAGCCTCCGGGCTCCGTGCTCTTCGTCAGCCTCGGGACCGTCGCCGCCATCGACGCGCGCCAGTTCGCCGAGCTGGCGTGGGGCCTCGCCGGCAGCAACCGCCCGTTCCTCTGGGCCGTCCGGCCCAGCCTCGTCAGCGACTCCACCGCCGAGCAGCTTCTTCTTCCCGGCGAGCTGGAGGAGGCGACACGTGGCCGCTGTTTGATCGTGCCGTGGGCCCCGCAGGAGGAGGTGCTGGCCCACCCCGCCGTCGGCGCGTTCCTCACGCACAACGGGTGGAACTCCACGGTGGAGGCCGTCTCGGAGGGCGTGCCGATGGTCTGCCGGCCCTGCTTCGGGGACCAGCTCGGGACGGCGAGGTACGTGTGCGGCGTGTGGCGGGTCGGGGTGGAGCTTGGTGAGCATCATCGGTTGGAAAGGTGGGACGTGCAGGCGGCGATCGACAAAGTCATGAATGGTGGTGCCCAAGGGAAAGTGGACAGGGAGAGGGTGAAAGAACTGAAAGAGAGGACGAATGACTGTGTTAGCGAGCGTGGGTCATCCTACACTAATATGATGGGTTTGGTGGATCTGATGCTGTCATTTTAATTGTTACCACATTTGAAATTGGAGAATTAACGCAAGCTTGTTGATATTTGCGTCAGGATATGTACTGAAATGATGTGTATTGGTTTGAGTTGTTGTGTTTCCTCAACCCTGAGTGCAGTCTTCACTAATCGCCCCGGTGAACTACTGAACTCAAAGGCATATTCACACTACAAGGCCAATCTTAATGGGAGTGTCATGGTAGTATCATGAGCATTAAATTTACTGACATGACATGAGAGAGAAGAGAGGAGTGTCATGGGATGAGAGATGAGTGTCATCACCATGACCCTCCACTAGCACGGTTCTTAAAAATTTCTTCTTAGTAACTGTGTGATGACACTCTCCACTGAGACGCCTTATACCTCAAATGATCAAGAACCTAAATTACATGGGAATCACTACAATGTAGCACCTACAAGGGGTTTAGTTCAAATAATTAAATCCAACTAAGTTGTGAGGTTTTATTAGATTGTGTTAATATTTACAGCAGTTTTCAGAGAGGTTTTCCAAGCTTAAGTAATGCAAAACACCTCCACCAGAATATCTGTATCACAGTGCAATCTTAATTTACATTCATAACATTAAATTTGAACCCATGTTAGGTATAAAACAAGCCTGATGGAATGGAACCAGATACATAGATTTTTCTCCAACAACAGGCTTCATCCAAAACTGCCGATAACTTAAAAGAAATGAGAATCACCTAATCTGCAACTAACAATGTCGCAGAATAGGCGAGCTTTGGGGAAGATACAAAGCTATAGAAAAGGAATGACAAGAACACAGCCAACACTATTCTGTGGTGTTGCCTGATTGTGGATGCAGCATCTCAATCACTGATAAAATTCATTCCCGGCACTGTCTGAAACCATGTCCATAGTCGTATCACTGGAGCTTGCCGGATTGGTCTCCCGATTTCCACCTGCTGAATTTGCTTCTGTGTTCTGCCCTCCATTCCCAGCACCTTGGGTCAAGTGATAGTTCTGGAGACTCCTGCGCACTGGGCTTGATAGCGCATTTGAGAATATTGTGTTCTTTGACTGGTCACTGAGGCTTGGTCTAGGAGCAAACCCAGATGGTGTTTGCCCATATAAACAAGTTGCAGGTTGCACAGCCGAGTTGGTAAATGGATTTGCAATTTGAGCATGCTGATGTACTCTAGGGGACGCATGTGCATCGGTACCTCCATAGTCGATCTCATGCTACAAAAGAACGAAGGTATATCAACATTATGATTACCTAACAAATTTAACGAACACAAGATATTTTAATACCCAATGCAGCAGCTATAACTGTTATGAGATACACGTATACTTCATACTTCATAATGTTCCACTAAATGGATCTCACGAGCCCATGTTTTTTTAGAAAAAGCAAATTATTTCAAAATTCTAAAAATGACACACATACATAGTTTTGTAACACTCAAAATGACACATCCATCTGGAAATGTACCTCAGGTGGAGTATAAAAAAACTCCACCTGTGGGGGGTATGATGGCCCTCAGGCATTTGTTAGGAAACGCAAGTCGAGAAAATTCCCAAACCCCTCCTCCAACCATACACAGGACTCAGCTGACCGTGTGAGCTATGGCACGAATCTTTACCTAATGCTTTTGCTGGGGAAGGCGAGAGAATTTTTTCGCAACTGGGTGCGGGATCGGGGGCTTGAATCCCCGATTGGTGGGCTGCCACCAGGCGCCTCTACCACTGAGCTGTTGGCTCATCCGCACCTCAGGTGGAGTATGAGTTGCATCTTGAATGTTCATGAATCCTGATTGTATTTAAAGAGATCCATAAATATTTTGAACACATATACACACACAAAAATGTGGAACCCGGCTGTTTCAAATAACCCAGGTGCAAATTAAAGTTATGCTTGCAACCAATCAAGTGATGGTTTCTCCTCTACTAAAGTAAGGCAGAGAAGGAATCAGAGAAGAACATATAGAATGCAAGGTTCCAAGGTTGGACCTGGATATGAGACATTATATCAGCTACAGTAAGCCGCTCCTCCTCCTCATGCTTCCTCAAGATCCACTGGTAAAGCTTTTCCTACAGTATTGACAAAGCATGAATTTATCAAAGTGCACCCTCGAGCAAATTATCCCATATGAAAGTATAACAGAACAACTTCAAGGCCTTATATTTGGTCAGCAAGGAAACAGGACAAAGTGAAGTGATATGAATAACACAAATTAAAATACAGATTCTCAATGGAAAAACACTAGTTATCAAACACTAAGAACAGCGAATATTTTGATTATATTTTCAGAAGGACATCAACTAACTCTAGTATGAAATAATGTATGTTACCTACAGGCACAATAACTTACTGTTTCTGTACAATTTGAAAGACAACTTGATACCGCACTCTATCAATACAAATGTAATCCGTCGAAAGGAATCTGACATTGTATAGTTTACTTGTACTGTATATGTGAGTGATAGCCTCTCCTTTCAAGATGGATGCCCTATAACTATCCACGAAGTGTGAGGCAACATCGTGACATTACACAACAAACACTGAATTGAGGCGGCCCCAACCGCCATTTCTCAAGAATTCAACACCAGTATATGCATCGACGTCTGAATCCAACCTCTCCAATCGAACCCACCAGGACTAAAACTAACTGCAAAATCAAAACCTACAATAATCGGAATTTGCACGCGAATTCCTTATACCACCACGAAAGAAGAGAGGAGGTAGAGAGGGGCTGGAGCGGTGGAAGGAAGTTTTGTACGCACGAGGGCCTGGCGCTCCCCGGCCTGGAAGGAGAGCTTCTGCTGGGCCATGGCCTGCGTGTAGAGCTGGGAGAGGGAGTTTGCAGCGCCGCAGAAGGTGGAGTAGAGCGTGCGGTCGGCCTCGTCCAGGCGCGGCGCCGCGTCCGTCTTCCTCTTCCGCGCCATCGCCGCCGGCCAAAGGAGGGGAATCGATTCGGCGAGGAGGGAGGGCTTGCAACTGCAATCTGTTCCCCTTTTCTTTCCTCACCTGTGTGGGTTCGGTTCGTCGGTACCCCTCTAAATCAAATCAAATCAAACCCCGTGGTCCGTGGAGCTTCCATTTTAATGAAAAAGGAAAAAAAAAGAAAATAAATCAAATTTGGTAAACGCAACCAGAGCATGGGCCGAGTCGGTATATTTGTAAATTTTTTTTGATAACTGCAATTTTATATTAATTAGCAGAACCAGAGATTACATAGACACCTTTTGAGTAAGGTGCTTTTTTTTTAAGGGAGCAAGGTGCTGAACACAGTGCACAACATTAAAGACACACCAATTCACATGCAAATCTATATCGAGGACACATAATAAGCGATCC
This sequence comes from Chloris gayana, assembly GCA_031894775.1. Classification (NCBI taxonomy): domain Eukaryota; kingdom Viridiplantae; phylum Streptophyta; class Magnoliopsida; order Poales; family Poaceae; genus Chloris; species Chloris gayana. The sequence continues at coordinate 18,013 of JAUNZO010002643.1, forward strand.
TGCCATAAGCATAGTACGTGTATGGTGCGGCGATGGACACCTCGGAGACGGGAAGGTCGTTGGCACGACTCCGGCGGCATCGACGGTCCGAAGACGACCGGACGGGAGGGCCTCCACCGCATTTGTGGAGGTTGGGGAAGGAGCGGGACACCGGCGTGAAAGTTCGTCTCCGGTGCTTGGAATATGGTTGTATCTTCAACGAGACGCATAAGAGCGGTGTCGTCGACTCCCAAGGTGGGTGGAGCGTTACTAGCTACCTCCGGCGTGAAGCTGTTCTTGACGATTAGAGATGGATGTTGGAGCACCGTGTCGTATCCGGCCCACTTAAGCCTCCAATGGTTGAGGACCTGCTGCGGCCCGTCGCAATCGGGCCCATGGGCTAGCTCGGGCGAGGAAGCCGGGGGTGAGCCTAGGAGATGGGCTTCAACCCTAGCGAGCGCAAAGGCTAGGCCGACCTAGAGTAGACCGACGCTAGCACGTCGGCTGGGGCGGCCTCCCACGGCGGCGCCGAGCCCGTCGACGGTGGGCCCCGCGAGGCCTACCGTAGCCGGCATCATGGGGAGGCCTCCCACGACGGCGTCGAAAGCGCCGGCTCCAAGGGCCCGAGGGTGGAGGGGGCACGGAAGGGGCGGCGAGGATGGTGGCCGGGTCCCATGCCTACTCCACCGGATCCCACATCGGAGGGTGTGGATCCGGCGAGTGGCGTTGGAGCCGGTCCCGACAGGGTGAAGAGTCCGAGGGAGGCGAGTGGCGGGATGGCCTAGGACGACGGAGGCGAGGTGACCCGGGACGACGACGGCAGGTGGAGCACGGGGAGGCTATGGCGCGAGGGAGGCGGGAATGTAGCGAGGGTAGGGAAAAACCTAGATCTACATCATTTCTGCTCATCTATAGCTCCGGGACGACCGGAAGGAGAAGGATCCCACCGCCGGCGAGTTGGAGCTCGACGACGACGGCCATGGCGGCCGGAGCATGAGGGAGATGTGGTATATCGCCTACTTGGAACACCACATAGAAACAACTAAACCTAAGCTAGAGAAGGATGGGTGTGTGTGTGTGGGGGGGGGGGGCTTCCTCTCCTTCTCACCGCCGGCGCGAGTGCCGGAGGGAGCGGAGGAAGGGGCCCGAGGGCGACGGCGGCGGTGGAGCCCGGAGGTCGGTCTCCAACTTACTCGGTTGAATGAGCGGCCCATCATGTGTGTGACCAAAGCCCGTCTATTGGATTACGATTTCATCGGTTTCTATTTTGTTTGTAGCAAGAAAAAGATCTGCTAGATTCTAAATAATCAACCAACGCGAAAAAATGACGCAGTTGAATTCTGGTACTTATCCACAAAAACAAGCTCAAAACAAAAAAAAAAAACTCCATGGATTAAATGGACAATGGAAAATAACGTTGTTGAATTCTCGCTGGATTCATGAGTGCCTGTGGATTCTAAAGAGCAAATTACTTATATCCCCATATTCGAGAACTCATCCCTTTTTTATCAACGACAAAACTGATTTCCCTCTCATACCCAGATTTTAACTTTCTATCCCTTATTTCCCCTTTTACTTGTTATCTTTTCCCTTGTAGACAAGAATACCCTTTAGGTGAACATCCCTTATTTGCCCCTAAACTTTGAAAAACGAAAAACAACACGTATACTTTCATTTTTTTATGATTAATCAAGGCTAATCATAGTTGTCGGTCTTTTTTGAGCATTTGTTGCCTTGAAGCCATGCATTGCTCGAACATATTTTGGATGCTAAAACATATATATGTCATGTCGGCTATTATGGATAAATCACCTTATTAGCCAAAATATTGCGTGTCACAAATATTAATTGATTACATTTTTGAAAATATGATTAGCCTTGATTAATCATAAAAAAATGAAAGTGTATGTGCTGTTTTTCGTTTTTCAAAGTTTAGGGGCAAATAAGGGATGTTGACCTGAAGGGTATTCTTGTCTATAAAGAAAAAGATAACAGCAAGAAACTGTAAAAGGAAAAATAAGGGATAGAAAGTTAAAATCTGGGTATGAGAGGGAAGTCAACTTTGTCGGGGACCAATAAGAGATTTTGCTACTACCTCTGTCCCATTGAATTATTCAAAAAATTTAGAAGAATACAAAAATAAATATATTATTATTAAAGTATCACTAATGATAAGTTAAGTTAGAAAAAATATATAGCATTTATAAAAAATTTATGAATAAGACGAACAGTAAAAAGATGATGTCCAAAAGTCTAAAACAACACTTTCAATGGGACGGAAGGAGT
>JAUNZO010002644.1:0-64035 GCA_031894775.1 Chloris gayana
GTGTTTTTAACCAGGCAGGTGGGGAATGGCATGTTGATTACTTGATTCTTCAAATCTTCTCCTCTACGTATAAGATTTCCCTGCTGGCCCATATAAAAGCTTAGTCCTGGGAGAAGGGTCCGCTTTTGTTAGGCTGCAGCAGCAGGTTGCCCTGCCTGGAGGCTGGACCAAAAGCAACCAGGTCGGTGGTCCGGTCCGGTCCTTAGTCCTAGCTAGATACGTACTACGTACTAGTAGACTTTTTGCTTTTCGTGTGTAGACATAGGCGCGGCTCCGACAGTGCACGTTTCCTCGTCAGTCGTCACCACCCGACCGCCGCGCCACACGTCGTCTTCCTCATGCAGCACGCTTCTCTTTGGCGTTTCATTGCAGACCCGTTAACGCGCGTGCCCTTGTGGTCAGGCTCGGCGATCTGACGCTCAATTTGCCAGTTGGGTCGTTTCCGGTGTCGGTTGTTGTGTGGCCGCGAGGCGAACACATCGCGTGCGCGCCGCGCGCTACGAGCTGCCGCGCGTGCGTTTCACCGTCACCCCGTCTCACTCGCCATGTCTCTCCGCTGTTCCCCGACGCAACAGGCAACCACGCGCACAAGCGTCCCGCCGGCGGCGGCGCCGTGGCCGCGCCGGCGCCGTGCGTTTCATGTGCTGTGGTGGCCCGCGCGCTGCTCAACAGGTCGGTTTCGCTCTCGCCTCGTGTCCGGCAGCGTTGGCATCGGGCGGGCACCGCGATCTCGGTGGCGGGCGTCAGCGCGAAGACCTTTTTCCGCGCGCGCGCGCACACGCGCGTCTTGTGTTCCGACTGCCCGGCGCTTCCTCTTCAACGGGGAGCGGAGGGCTTGGACGGAGCACGCCGTCCGTGTGAAATCGCCTGCAGAAACTACACTAGAAACGAGGTGAAGACAATTTCAGCGGAATTATAACGCCAACTGGAAATCTTTGTCCCGGACGGTAGTACTACTAGTTTAAACCTTCGTGTAAGCTGCCGGCCGTCCTCTTGCGACAAGTGCGGCGCACCCGCCCGGATGAATGGGGACATGTTGACCTCCAGAGGTCGGATTAGCGAGGCAGTTGGGGCCCTTAATGACGCTATCGACAGCATAGGAAACTCATTAGTGACCTGGATTAGCGAGATAGATCAACCCACATGATACAATTTTATTTTCCGAAGGGAAAAAAATTAGGAAAAGAGAGGGCAGGGCGAGGACGGATCTACTAGTACCGCCGTCCAGTGCCGCTCGTTGGCTGGCTCTGCCTCGGCCCCGCCTTTAAAAAGAAAGCAGCGCAGGCATCTTGTTGCTCGACCCGCCCGCCTCATCTCTCCCCATCCATTCCTCTGTCGCAGCCACTCACCCAGGCTACGCCTACACCATGGCGGCCGCGAACGGGAAGCACGACGGGTTCGAGGTGCCCAAGGTGGAGGTCAAGTTCACCAAGCTCTTCATCAACGGCCAATTCGTCGACGCCCTCTCCGGTACACGCCCCTTCCTTCCCTTCCTTCCCTCCTCCCCGATCGGCTCCCGACAAACCACTTCTGCCAATCACCCTGCCGCCGCCGCCGTCAGGTTTCGCCTGAACCAGTGGCACTGGCCTCGTCGTCGCGGTAGGTTCGTTATAATTATTAAACCGAAGAAGAAAGGGAAGCGATGCATTGTTCGTTAGGCGATGCGATTTTCGCTCCTCCATCCGGGAATATCCGCTGAAAACATGTACATGTGTGGTTCCATCGGCAGGGTGCAAGACGACACTGCTTCCTCTTGGTTTTATTCGCCGGTGAGGTGGGGCCCTACATACATGTCTTGTTCCTTCATTATCTTTAAAAAAAAATGCGTGTCTTGTTCCACGGGCAAATTACCATTCCCGCTGGATCGGAATTTCAGCTTGGCTTGTCACCACGCACTGCCTTTTGTTTTTGTTTTGTTTTGGGGTAGTGAGACTCCAGTAGTCTCAGTCTAGTCAAACAAAAGACCAACCGCATTATTGTATTCTTACTGCAAACAGTAACTGCAGATCTAGTACTCGTGAGCACGCCGCTAGTACATTTTTGCGGGGTTGATTATATATAATCGCCTGTCCAAAACGTGTGGCCTGACGCTGACGCTCCGTGTTGACGCAGAAGAAGCATAACGTTCTCGGGACGCCAGACTTATGCGCTCCCTTCCATGTGTATACGCTGCACGATGATAAAAAGCCGTGCGCAATAGCAGTAGTGGTACACGTACAATTCTTTTTTTTTCTACTTTTACAAATTGGTTGACACTATACATGTACGTATACCAAATTATCATCATTCATCAGAAATTATGAACTGACAGCGACTAGGAAGCCTCATGAACCCGCCACCAGTAGATATATATAGGCTCGCTTTCAACATGATGCATGAGAATTCGATAGGACTGTTAACTCCGATCCAAAAGGCTTTGATTTGTGTGTTGGGTCGAAAAGCAAAAATATGTGAATCAGACTTCCATGCTGGATTGCGTGGCTGATTCAAACTGTACTAGCACTACTGCCTAATTAGCCGCCGTAGGTGCGAAGTTGACACTGACCAGCCGTATTTCATCGGACTTTGCTCCACCAGGACGATTGTAGATGATTTCGACTGTACTAACACTGCCTAATTAACCCGCCATATGCTTTGGGAAATTGACAGTCGTGTGCAAAAAGGCTTTTCGAAACCGTAGTAAAATTAGTCCAACTGCGGGTGATGTACTAGATGACCCTGACTTGCCAACTTATTGCTGATGATTTGATTCTGCTGAAATCACTGTGCGTGTTAATTAGTTGGGTATCCCAATCAACTAAATTCGCCTCACCGGTGTCCTGATGAATCTTGATACGGGGTCTCCATCCAAGTTTATTGCTCCCACTACACAAGGTTGTATTGTACAGCCACAACACGCCCCCGAGAAGCTGGTAACCACACATAAACCGTGCTAACATAGATCCGGTCGATCCTGATCCCAATGCGCAGGGCAAGATCGCATCAAAACAGGACATGGAAAGCTCACGTGATAAGGCTCGCTGGAACGTGGTTGCATCGATCTATATGCTTCCTGCTATGTGTCGCAACTTAGTAATTAAAGGCCACGTGCACCACGGTTGCGCGCACCAGGCAGCTGAAAATCACTTTCAAACGCGATAATGCTGATCTCGCCGTCGCCGTTACTACGACAGCCACAAAGAAAAACGTCAACTACTCATAAAACAATTACTTAGCTGTACATTAGTTAATTATTACCATCACCATGTAGGACACACTAGTGACTTCAACATCAAAGACTGGTGTATTGTATTTTTCTGTAACTCATACTGCTTCAATGATATAACATATGTTGCATTGAGCCTATCGTCCAAGATACAATAAAATATAAAACATATAATATCTGCTAGGCAGCATCTGGTCCTGGAATATGTGTGGTACTCTTGATTCCTCAACCAAGAGATTTCGTGTACCATTGCATCCATACTTAATGTAATCTTCATCTGATTGGATGGAGACAAGCTGCCCGCCAATTTCGTAGCTGCATCTTTTTGTTGGAATGCTTTGGAGCAATCAGTCAGCCACCCTGTACTTTGATGATGCTATACTTGTCTTACTGCGTGCCTGCTTGCTGAATAGTTTATGACGACTGACCTCGAAAACGAATTCCGTGCCACTGGAGAAAATAGTGCTTCTCTGCACCGTACCGACGCCGCCTAATAAGTCAGGCTTGTGACGGTAGAGCCGTATCTCTGGTGCTAATCTTAAAAAAATATCGTAAGATTAGCACAGAGCGATATTACTGATCGGATCGTAATCTGTGTCGTTTGCCATGTTTGCATTGGTTCCTACACGTATCTGTTTACCACCCGTTGCAAGTAGCAATGCGTTTCGCATATCTGATGGTTGGATGTAAGCGAGGTTTGACCAAAAAGATATGCATAATAATTTTAATAGTGATTATTCTGTTGTACCGTTTGGACGTTAGCAACCGGCTCGGTTGGGATTGTGACGTTACTGTCATGCTCTATGTGACCCTCTAACAAATTGTGTTGCATTGTAACGCCAACGATTTGCCCCTTTATTTAGTTATTACATCTACCTAATATTGTACTCGACACTATGCTTCCATCAATAGATGGGTATCAATCATATCGGATATTCATGGGTTGTAATGAATTTTCTTTCCAGGTCAACTTAATTAGTGCTACTTGTTAAATTTTTGCAAGAACCCAAACTGCAAGACTTTGTAATTTCGCGAGTAATGAGATTCCAGGGATCCCTGTTTTGGAAAAAAATATCGGGCATTCACATGTTGCGGGTAAAAAAGATATCCATGCACCAACTTTTGTGGTACATTTACTACCGTTCAAAAGCTTAATGATCATTTTTCCATATAAAATCTAGTAGGGTGATCCCTCGCCAAAAAAAAAAACCCTAGTAGGGTGATCAGCTCCTCAATAAACTATTTCTGGTTTCTAAGAAACCGAGAATGAGGAGCCGGTATTTTTCTGGTTTATGATTTCTAACTCAAAACGTTTCTCTAAAAGAAAAACTGTCTCTGATTTTGATCGTCTGGCTGGGTTTTCTCCATATATATCCCATCTAATGACCCAAACAGTGCGCACATGTTCGGCCACGGCCATTTTCTTCACTCTATGAGTTATAAAAGTTGTGTACTTGAAAATAAAACACTAACGCAGTAATTGTGTGCAGGCAAGACGTTCGAGACCCGGGATCCACGCACAGGCGAGGTCATCGCCCGGATCGCCGAGGGCGACAAGGCCGACATCGACCTCGCCGTGAATGCAGCTCGGGAGGCCTTCGACAATGGCCCCTGGCCCAGAATGACGGGCTATGTAAGGCTCCAGCTCATCATTATTACCCAACCTAATGCATCTAAAAGGCCCATCACCAGCCCGTCACTAAACTGGACAAGGCCCATCACTATATACTTTGCGTTTTTGAAACTGAATGAGGTTTGTTTCCCGCTAATGTGTGGAGCAGGAGAGGGGCAGGATCCTGTACCGGTTCGCAGACCTGATCGAGCAGCACATCGAGGAGCTGGCGATCCTGGACACGGTGGACGCCGGCAAGCTCTTCATGGTGGGCAAGCTCCGCGACATCCCCGGCGCCGCCCACCTCCTCCGCTACTACGCCGGCGCCGCCGACAAGATCCACGGCGCCACGCTCAAGATGTCGCAGCGCGTGCAGGCGTACACGCTCAAGGAGCCCGTCGGCGTCGTCGGCCACATCGTGCCCTGGAACTACCCCACCACCATGTTCTTCTTCAAGGTCAGCCCCGCCCTCGCCGCCGGCTGCACCGTCGTCGTCAAGCCCGCCGAGCAGACGCCGCTCTCCGCGCTCTTCTACGCCCACCTCGCCAAGGAGGCCGGCGTCCCCGACGGCGTGCTCAACGTCGTGCCTGGGTTCGGGCCCACCGCCGGCGCCGCGGTGGCCTCGCACATGGACATTGACAAGGTCAGCTTCACCGGGTCAACGGAGGTAGGCAGGCTGGTCATGGAGGCGGCGGCCAAGAGCAACCTCAAGTCCGTCTCGCTGGAGCTGGGTGGCAAGTCTCCGGTCATTGTGTTCGACGACGCCGACGTTGACATGGCCGTGAACCTGGTTAACTTTGCCACCTACACCAACAAGGTGCGCGTGCTCTGCTCCAAGCCTCCTCCTGTATACAAGTTCAACATCAGATTGTTCATCTAGCGAGAGCAGAGTTTCTCATCACCTGTGCAAACAAATTTCTTTTGCTATGTCACAGGGCGAGATCTGTGTTGCTGGCACGCGCATCTACGTTCAGGAAGGGATCTACGATGCCTTTGTGACGAAGGCGGCCGAGCTTGCCAAGAAATCGGTGGTCGGTGACCCGTTCAACCCGCGTGTCAACCAGGGCCCTCAGGTAAGAACATCAGTTTCAGTTCCATGCTGTACTGTACATATTCCGCTGAAAAGAATACTGCATAAACTGCAAGAATAACATGTTAAAATGAAATGCTAGGTTGACAAGGATCAGTACGAGAAAGTTCTCAAGTACATTGATATCGGTACACGCGAAGGTGCCACATTGGTCACCGGAGGCAAGCCCTGCGGTGAGAAGGGGTACTACATTGAGCCCACCATCTTCACGGACGTCAAGGTCAGTCTTCCTTATTCTTAGCTAGTATAATAGTTTCACAAGTCCTACATAGGCTGCACGCATTCCATGAACTAAAGAGTAACTCCTGATGATATACTATGAGTACAAGAGAAGCCTGCAATTTCTGAACCAAAAATGTTCGTGCAGGATGACATGACAATCGCACAAGATGAAATCTTTGGGCCGGTGATGTCCCTCATAAAATTCAAGTAAGGCTTTCGATTCTGACACCTGAAACTGAAACTCTGAGGCAAACTGAACCCAGCATAATTCTTTTATGTCAACGTTTCAGGACCGTTGAGGAGGCCATTCAGAAGGCGAACAACACCCGGTACGGCCTGGCCGCTGGCATAGTGACCAAGAACATTGACACTGCCAACACGGTATCACGGTCGATCCGTGCTGGTGTTGTATGGATCAACTGCTACTTTGCATTCGACCCCGATGCACCATTCGGAGGGTACAAGATGAGTGGTTTTGGCAAGGACATGGGCATGGACGCCCTAGAGAAATATCTGCAGACCAAGACCGTGGCTACACCCCTATATAATACACCCTGGCTCTGATCTCATCCTAGGTAAAAAGAAAATCACAAGTGGTAAAACCAAGAAAAATGTCGTATACAGATATAAGGGATTGAGTAATATGTTCGTGATTGGAATGTTTATGTAGAAATGTAGAATGAACTGGTTAAAAGTTAATAAATACATGTGTTCAATTATATCAACCGCTCTGATTTGTTCAAGAACGACAATTATCAGTATTTTTTATGACAACCATTGACTTTGTGTTGATTTTGTGTTTTGGGCGAATGGACTATAGAAGATCATATAAATGGAATATACATAGCACCATTTGATGAATCATATCAGTCTGATAAAGACGCACGGGCGTCACTGAAAATATATAAACAACGAATGTCTTTTTGTGGGCAATTTGCTTCATCAATCCTGGGAAAGATGAGTTGCTTGAGTCAAAAGAAATTATGCCCAAAATAAATTGGGCTGAGGCATCAGCAGGATTCTTTCTAACGGCTATCGCTGGGATAACAAAATGCTATGCAAGTATAAACTATTGGAGTATCCGTAGCGGGCATTCATCATTGGCCAGATAACAAAATGCTATGCAAGATATGGAAGTTAAGAATACAAGTGGCAACTCAACATCTTTCGATTGTCTGGTTGCTCACATGATGTAATGAAGTGCATTTTTTAACGTGTAACAGTGTAGATCTCTGTAGATTACCAATATAACGTGGAGGCTGGGCTCATAGCAGCCCCCGAATTAATTAAGCTCAAGTCAACCACAGAATACACATCACAGGAGATGAAACTGAAGCAACTAAGAAAGGGATTTGCTCTCATGATCATCAAAATAATGCAGTCTGATCTGCGTTGTTTAAAGCAGTTAGCTCTAAATCAGGCTTGAAGAACTGCTTCTGACTTTATCCAAGAATTCGGAATATTCCAGGAGTGTTCATTAGACAGGTGCTACTCGTGTCTATTAATTTTAATCGAATTCTGCAGAAACTTTGCATATGAAAAAAGGTAGGACGTAGGAGTAGTCCGCTTGACCAGTGAATGTAAAGAATTTTACACCGTCTTATTCATTGATGCCAAACGAATGGATCGATGGAGGACAAAAATCCCACTTTAGATTCGATAATCTACAGTACAGTGCCCGATTTACATCAGGCCTGCAGATTTCTCCCCCAGGAGTGCGGTCTGCACCAGCTATTTCAGAATGTGCAAGACACATTCAAACTACGGCTTCCCACTGGTTCCTATGCGAGCTACATTTCTTATTGCCCTGACGCAACAACTTCCAAACCCATTATTAGGTCAGTCCCAATGAGGTTTCACTTACATTAAATGAGATGCCACATGAGCTAAAGTGCTGACATGGCAAGATAATTAATATGAAAGAGATGAAATGAGTTGGATGAAACTTAGTATTTGGCACTGTTTCATATGTATGAAGCTCAATTGCTTCTTGGATATCGTAAGTCAGTACTTGAATGTGGATAACAGAACGAGAGAGATGAACCAAAGTATTCTTTATTCTCTTGTGTCTTCGGTATGTACAAATCCTCTCTATACATAGCAATTGAGGAGGCAAAATAAACTTACATGAGAGTTACAAGTCTCAACGTAGGAAGGTTACATCTCCATTGATATTCCATCCTAATAGTGTAGGGGTTATGGGCATCCACATAAATCAGTATAACATAAAGTTCATTTTACTCTCCTAAATACTTCACTTTGTCTAATTAACTCTTGGAATAAACTTTTGGCTCAATTTACTCAAACAATTCAAGTCAGTGTCATCTGTGCCCCGTATGCAAATTGTCTTCTATTATTTTCCTTTTGCACAATTTGAACTTGAAAAATCAAGTTTTGCACCACGTAATAGATTCCTTTTTCCACGAGTATGATGTACACAATTTTAGAAATCTATCGTTAAGATAATATTATATGCTATTAAACTACACAAAGGTATGTTTCAAATATACCTCTTATTTTTTTGTGTGTAGGGTTCTAAGGCAGCTATCATTGTGCAACATTTGAGCAGTAAATTCGAATCATACAAACATAAACAAAGAGGGCAATTGCGTCATGGGGTAGATTGCACGGACTTGAATTGTTTGAGGGAATAAAATTGAGTTAAAATTTTATTTGGGAAGTAAAATGGATAAAGTGAATTGTTTAGATAATAAAATAAAAATTTTCCATGTGAAAAATTCCCGATCCAAATAAACGAAAATGCGCCTCGTGAGCTATTAAGTAAGCCTGCAACTAATTATAAAAAAATTAAGCCTCAACTCATCTTAGTTTAGTCCCATGATCATCAGCAGCATTTTTTCAGATAGTGATTGCCTGATAGCGCAATTCCAGATACCACTCAAAACAATTGGTGCGTCAGTAGTAGACAACTCGACATTCGTCATTGACCAATTGAATTTCAGATATGGAAGTTAAAGTTAGAGTAAGAAGCGGCAAATCAACATATAGCTCCGACAACCATGCAATATAAATGCAGTGTTGTTTCTACTTTTCTACAGATATACAGAAAAATACTGCCGATGCAATGTCGTGGCTAGGCTTGTAGCATCCTCCCCAAGACCCCAACTCTACTTTCTCACAAAGTCAAGCGCCGATTACACGTTCCAGACGAAACCCGAAGCAAAGGATTGCTCTCGTGACCCACATGACGCAATATATGATATCCATACTTTACGAGCGCTATACTAGGTCTGGCAAATTGCTTGTGACCATTTTATCTTATATTTACTAATTGGAGGCTTATTTCGAGGCCTCCATATTAATCGGAGAAAATCCTAAAAATTCTCATAAAAAAGTAAAACATCCAAGCGTTAATAGGGTTTCTAAATATATTCTAACCGTTAGATCTCTAGACATCATGCAGTTGTACGTGAGGCGGAGACTTGAATACGCTGGAACTAAAGAAAAAATAGCTGTAAATAAGTAGGACTCATGGATAGAAAATAGAGATGTTTTCCGGTGTTTGCAAAAAATATGGACTGTCCATTGGCCTTGATCCAATGGTCCATGATGAAAGGTACAATGTCAAAGGTATTTCAATATTGATGGAAGTACTTAAGTATTAGGGATAAAATAGTAATTTACATATTGACCAAAATAAAAGGCGGGGTAATAGGAATGTGTAATTTACATCGTTTTGGTATGATTTACTCAAAATTGTTATACAGCCCAAGGCGGCGGCGTCGTGGCATACCCATTCGGATTTACGTCCAGATTTGAGATTGATTAGGGTTTATGTCACACGTGATGGTGTTCTTGAACATAGCTTATGGTTCTGGAAGTCCCAGCGGCGGCGTGGGCCCTCACCCGCACCCTCCCCTTGTTCCACCCGATGGCGCCGGCGTCGTCGCGTTTCTCACGCCGTCGGTGGCTGCCGTGACGTTGTTTCTCATGCTGTTGTTTACTTGGATTCTTGATTGCTTACTTGGTGGCGATGTGGAGCCTAGGAGAAAAGAACAGAGAGATGGCGGCGGCGGAAGAAAAAAAACACTTTCTACGATGACATAATTAATGGAAATTTATCCGATGTGATACTATTAATTAAAGACTTTTCGTTTGTATATAATTACCCACCTGTCACCGGTTATGATATTTTTGTTCCATACCTTGCCCCTCTCTCAATCAACGGTCGAGATCGAAATGCCTCCTAATACCTCTAGATACCTCGCAAACACCGAAAAACCTCTCTAGAAAATATGTTGAGGCAAACATGACGCAACATACCATCCCTAAGTCCCATGTTGTCTTACCAGCAGAGAGTCCATCCGAGATCTCCTATGCATCACCTCGATCAAAAGCGATGCACCTGATCCAGTACTAGCGAGATGACATGCACTCTCGCCGGAGCTTGCCCAGCACGAGGTGACCAGCCTTGGGAAGCCAGTATGTCCTCTTGGAGCACTCCCCATTCTAATTCTCAAGCCCAGGAACAATCGCCATAGTCCAAGGAAGTACTGATCATGGTGTTCGCCCATGCATATATGCAAGTTTATTTCTTCCACATCTGGTGCCGTCAAAAACTTCGCGAATGTTATCCGACTTATGAGTGACCGCAGAAGCAATGACGCACGGCAAGGATTCATGATCACATCAGCGCTACGGGATGTTACCGTATCAATCAGGAAGGAAGTCGAAGGAAGTCAGTCATGTTAATGTGTACCCGCCAGAAGGTAATCTTTAGGACAACCCATTGGACCCACACTTGGTCATCATTGCTGCATAAGGACAAGGAAGCAAGAGCAAACTTGAAGAATGCTTCCTGTCTTTTGGAGACCGTTGTCATGGAGGTGTTTGCGAAGTTCAGTTGGAAGTTCTCAAATAGAATTGCAGCCTAAATATGCTTGTATTCGGTTTCTTTCTCTTATTTCCTGGGCTTCGAATGCTCTTTTCAGCCAGTTGTGAGCCTAAGAGCTCCTGTTTGTATTAATCTTGTTGTTTTGAACCGCTGTGTACACCTTCTTGTAAGGTGTAGAGGCCATAACCTTTGTTCCATTATCTAAAAAATGTTAATGTGTACCAAAAGGTGTGGTCATCTCCGTGTCAAAGCAATAAACCATGAAGAAAGGTCAGGTCCCTTACATGTGCATGATATTTAATAATGTACAGTTGGCATCCTGATTTCTTATACGCACTCCATTCGTTTCAGGGAAACTTAAATTTAGATGAAAAACACTTTAATATTTTAAGCTAAACATATGCACATATATCTAAATAAGATGTATGTATATGTCCTGCAGAAGAGTTCATAATCTGCAGCAGATTCGTTAAGATCAAAACAAGGATTCACTACAACAAAAAGCTCTTATAGTGTCACTTTTCTAGAGGTGGTTTTCAATTTGCCTCTATATTTTTCACTAGAGGCATTTTTTGTGGCACTTGAGAATGCATAAAATTTAGAAAAATAATGCCCCAAATGGATTGTAGAGACATTCTTTAAGTCACTTTTTAAAGTGTCCCTACATAAGTAATATAGAGACACTTTAACGACATATCAAAATGCCTATACCATGTAGCGACACTAGTAGAGACATTTTTTTATACTACAGAGGCACTATTTTCTAGTACAATAAACATGTTATAGCAATAAACTGTGAAAAATACACACAAAGTGATTAGTGGATGAGTTGGCTAGTGAGGCCCAAATTTGTATTGCTTATCCAGGAGGTTTTGAGTTCAAGTCTTGACAACCATGTATTTTTTTATATTATTTACCATTACTTACTGTCTCTATATTTGTTGAGGCACTTTGTAATGCCTCTATCAAAACTGTCACTATATTAATAGAGACGATTTGCATAGTGCCTCTATTTTCATAGAGTCAATGCATGGCAAGGCACTTATGAGGCATTTTAAAAAATGTCTCTACACTTGTCTAGAGACATGATAACAATGTCTCTACTATATTAAAAATATGCCTCTACGAGCCAAATGTCTTGTAGTGATTGTTAATTGATCTAGGGGTAAAAAACTAAAAAATGATTAGGTAGCTTTCATGCACAAAGCTTCACATATATCGGTCCAACACGTGTATAATATTTGTAGGAAATAACTATACCTCATCGAACAAGATTTAGCTTGATCAAACAAGAGGCCTTGCTCAAGTAAAATTGTTGCAGCTTAGCTTTGGAAGAAAATGGGGGCATAACTATAGAATTCTGAAAAAGTTGATGGACATGCAGGGAAGAACCAGAAAAGGTAATAACGTGACATGTCCAGGTGACCATCAGGCCAAAAATATTTATTTTTCCTTACTTCATCAAGCCAATAGAAAGAAAAGCACATAAGCTAGATATGATCTAATTCAGTTCATAGCTATGTAGTTTCATCCAGTGAGACGTCAATATATCTGGGCACCAGGCATGCACTACCGGAAAACATGAAATCCCCGTGTGCCTCAGTCTTCGCCGTGAGCTTTCCCTCGGGCACACGGCGAAGGGGCCATTTGCTGTGTGCTGCATGAGTAAACACACGGCAAAACAACGGCACACGGCAAAACAGTCTTCGCCGTGAGCCAAAAGAACGACACACGGCAACAACCCTATTCACCGTGTGCCAACTACGAGGCACACGGAAAAGAGGAAGCTTCGCCGTGTGCCAGCGGCATAGCACACGGCGACCTACGACTCACGCAGACGGCCGTCGTCCGCCGTTACTTTGTCCAGTTTGCCGTGTGCTGCAGATTGGGGGCACACGGCAGATGTCCATTTCTGCCGTATGTCAGCCTTTGGCACACGGCGAACATCAAATTATTTTTTTCATTTAGCCTCCCCAACTTTTTTTCTAATGCTAGTAAATGACCGGTACACTATGTTTCAATTTGGAAGCTTTTTGTGATTTTTTCTATATTTATCTAATTCATGTTATTTAAAATCTTTTTTTGAAATACGAGAAATTAAAAGTGGAAGTGCATAAAATAATAGACAATAGTGAGTGAAAAAATGACACTTATGATATTGAGACTACGATAAGACTACTCGATGAAGTTGTTTAGTTGTTTTTGTGAACTTTATCAAGTACGAGTGTTTGTAACGTGAAGCTTACTCTCGATGAAGTTTCATCCAGATTATAAAACATGAGATCAAGTTCATACATGCAAATACATATTCGAATTATAAGTTCAATTCAAAACTCTCTTATCTACACAATACACAATTACATGAAAGCACATGAAATAACATGTTTTTTAGCTATTTTGGTACTTAGTTTGACAATTTAAATGAAATAACATGCAATTATGTCATTTTAATTCTTATAAATTGATTATGAGCTATAATTACATGAAATAATTTGCTTTTGGTGTGTGTCAACTTAATATTCATATGATTGAGGCCATATATTTGTTTGGAAAAGAATTTCAAACACTGAATTGGTGAAAAAAATAAAATGGAAATACCCTTTGCCGTGTGCTGCCGGCAGGACACACGACACACTGCCCTTTTCACCGTGTGCCGGAATTCTAGGACACACGGCGAAGAGCCTGCCACGTGGGGTTGTCCGCTTTGCCGTGTGTCCTTCCGGGCAGCACACGGCAAACTTCCTTTTCCCCGTGTGTTGGTTTTCAGCCACACGGCAAAGAGAAAACCAACCTTATCCGGTTCCGCGATGGGAAGTGAAAATAAATAAATAAATCGTTGCCGTGTGCTGCGGATCCGGGCACACGGCGAAAACAAGGTTTGCCGTGTGCCGTAGATCTCGGCACACGGCGAAACGTGTTTTGCCGTGTGCCGTAGATCTTGGCACACGGCGAAACGTGTTTTGCCGTGCGCCGTAGATCTTGGCACACGGCGAACGTGCGGACCTACTTCCACCGCGCCGCGCTCTTCTCTCTTCCCTCACTCGCTCACGTCTCGACCGTTGCTCGCTTCCACCGCGCCGCCCGCGTCGCCCACCCAGCGCCACCACTTCGCCCGCCGCGACCACCGTGGCCTTGCCGCCCGCGCCCGTTGCCCGCCGCACCCGAGCCCGTGCCCGTTGCCCGTCGCGCCCGCGCCCAGCGCGCTGCCTTGCCGCCGCGCGCGTGCCCACCGCGCCCGCGCCCACGGCGCCGCGCCGCCGCGCGCCACCGCGGCCCTGCCGCCCGCTCCCGTTGCCCGCCACTCCCGTGCCCATCGAGCCCGCGCCCAGCGCGGCCTTGCGCCGCTGCGCCCGTTGCCGGCCGCGCCCGCGCCCGGCGCGACCCTGCCGCACGCGCTCGTGCTCGCCGCGCCCGCACCTACCGTGCCGGCGCCCCGGCGCGGCCTTGCCGCCCGCGCCCACCGCGGCCCCGCCGCCCGCGCCCAGCTCACCGCGGCATTGCCCACCGCCGTTCTGCTCGTCCTCCTTTGGTGAGCTCCTACTTGCCCCGACACCATTTGTAGGTGAGGATGTCATGCTGTTCGTCATGTAGAGTGCACTGGTTATTGTAGTTAGCCTGGCTAAAATGGTACATTGATTGATAATGGAAATGGTAGACGAGATGCAATTCTTGTTTATTTTGATGAGATGCAATGATGGGTACAATTGGATACGATTGAGGCCATATATTTGCTTGGAAAAAAATTGTTGTTGTCGAGTCTTAATCTCGGCATTATAACTACCCGGTCCCTTACGAGCGTGGAATTCGATGGTGCAACACACAGAACACACAAGAACACGCGATTTTAGACAGGTTCGGGCCCCTCGAATCGAGAGTAATACCCTACGTCCTGTATGTTATGTATTGCCTTTAGCGATTTGCTAATTGCGAGATGTCGGAGTATAGGAACTTGTCCTAACTCGTGAGAACTTATCAGAACTTATGCTTCTAGGGGTCCCGGCCCCCGCCTTATATGTCCGGGGAGGCAAGGTTACATGTAGAATCCTAGTCGGATACAATATCTACATACTTAGAAACTCTATCTTTAAGCTTCCTTATCAATTCGAGTCCTACTCGGTCGGTCTTGTACTTTCCTTAAGGATTAATCCAGTCTTGCTGTCCGCCTTTATTTCCATACCGGTCTTATGGAACCTTCCGGAATCCTATACCTGTCGGACACCACTCGTGGGCCTGCCCCACCGGTCTTATGTCTTAAATACGCCACCATGCCCTCGATAAATCATTCTTCTCATCAATGTATACCCGTAAGGTAAGTCTACGACAAGCAGCCCCGAGTAATTTTTGATTTGACATTGAATAAGACCGACCAGTCTTCTACATGTTGGTCCGATTCCAATGTTAAATTAAAAAGAACTCCAATCTTCTGCAATACTTCTTCTTTCTTCAAGACGCTTCAAAAAGCCAAAAAATTGGTATTTTGTCCTCCATACCACCTAATTAGGTGTGCAAAAACGAAAGTATTTTCCTTCCGGTGCGCCGATTAGGTGCAGCCAATTGGGTATAGCCCCCGACTCTTGGATCATTTGACACTTTCCGAGATCTCTGCAGACCGCTCTTGAACACGGTGCACTGGTCGGGTGCACCTAATTAGGTATAGCTCCCGACTCTTGTATCATTTGAGGATCGCAAATAATGCAAGAGTCTTTCTTGAGAGACTATGCTTTATTATTTTCCATCAAATCACATTCCTTTCAGTAATTTCTGCCAAGAACATATTTTCGGACCGGTCATACCGGTCGAGCTTCATATCTCCTGGAGATTCACACCAGTTTCACATAACATACCGCCTAAATCAGCATGAACTCATAATCCGCTTAGTGAAATTTCACTAAAAATCAAAATTCTGGTTGATCGGACCAGTTTCCCAATTATCTTACATCGACTCGAGTCTCCAAGGCCTATAATCAGCCGAATGATTAACACCCAGGGCCTAAGGCATCCAATTTCACAATACTTAGTTAGGCAAGACCTAATTGTCTTCGATCTAACCAGATCTCATTATTCAATTTCCTCAAACAATCCAATTTGATGTTCCAATGTTATCGCGATCGGGCACTCCATACCTCGGACCGCTCAAACATTTGCAAAATAGCCCCGTGATTATTCAAATCACGTAGACCATTCCTCTATAACTCTTAACATCTTCCGCCAAGAACATACTTTTTGACCGGTCCAGACCGGTGTCAAATCTCATACTCCTGGTGATTCGCATCGGTCATAACTGATATTCCACTTATCAGAATATCGCTCAAATCCAAATTCCTGACTGATCAAAGCAGTCGCCAAAGTTCACAGAATAAACTCGAATTTTTCACACCTATTATCAGCCGAATGATTAACACCCAAGGCCTAAGGTTAACCAATCAGTCGAGACAGTAGTCTTCAACCCGATCGGTTTGTTGTATAAATCACTCCGAAATCATATATCCGGGCTAAAAATGCTTAACGGATCGAGCGTCGAACACTCGGACCGGTCATCACAATTGGCAAAAGAGCCCCCGTGATTATCCAAATCACTTGGACTTCTCCTCTGTTGTCGCTCCCAAGACCGAAAGCACCGGTACATCAAGCGGAGTCTAGACCTTGTTCCTAGTCCATTATATCTCGTAAAAATAATGAATGAAGTATATAAATATGCTCATATGTAAATAAATACTCCAGTGTTTTATTTACTGCAGATCTCAAATTATTTCCATATTCTTGACCGGTATTTATATGTTCCTTACTTCAACATATAATATTTTCTCCTTCCGCGCAAACTGCAGCGGTCCAGATTAATCATTATATGTCTAATGTAATTTCAACTTTAATAACCGGTCACTCCAACTTCAAAAAACTTAAATTTTACCATCTTGATTCAACCAATCAAGTCTATAACCAAGCAACAATGGTTAATTCAACACAAACCAACTATGACATGACCATTGGCTCTAATCAGCATTGGGTATAGCACATAGCGGCGGTCTACTTAACAAAATCGTGCCGTATAGAAAAAATGACCGGTCTTAGAACTCGGGATCACAAATTATTAACCGACCGCTCTCAAATAGCAGCCCATAACTTGATAAATTAATTCAAAAATTAAGATTCCAAGATAAATAAAACCATGTAGATAGGCAAAGATTCACATATTTCATATTATCAAAAAGCTATCATGAGCATCACATTATATAAGTTTAAACACAAAAACTTAAGTGTAAAAGCGACTTAGCTGGTTTGTTGGGCGTAGCCCCGAGCCCGGCTGAAGATGACGTAGCTGATCGATGAGTAGTTTGGCAGTCGCGTTCAGCTCAAGACAACATTTCCGTGCAGCAGCAACGCTCTAAATCGAAATTGAAGCTGACGACCGATGAAAGCTGTTGAAGACGGCGCGATCGGTCGAAACGAAGATTAGCAGCGGTGCTAATGCTCAAGACCGCGTCCGAGCAGCGATGGCGCTCCAAATCGAATTTGACGACCGATAAAAGATGTTGAAGACGACGCGATCGGTCGAAGCCGAAGATTAGCATCCGCGCTAATGCTCAAGACCGCGTCCGAGCAGCAGCGACGCTCGAAGTTGAAGCTGACGACCGATGAAAGCGATTGAAGGCGGCGTGATCGGTCGAAACGAAGATTGGCAGCCGCGCCAATGCTCAAGACCGCGTCGAGCAGCAGCGGCGCTCAAAGTTGAAGTAGACGACCGATGAAAGCTGTTGAAGACGGCGCGACCGGTCGAAATCGAAGATTGGCAGCCGCGCTAATGCTCAAGACCGCGTCCGAGCAGCAGCGGCGCTCAAAGTTGAAGGTGACGACCGGTGAAAGCTGTTGAAATTATCCTCGTGGCGTCGGGTCATCGCTCTGCGGCATCGATCATCGTCGTCAAAAGACGACGATCACTGCGATCGCCGTCGTCGCTGCGGTAGCAATCGTCATCCTGCACCGGTCATCGCTCCGTGACACCGGTCGTCGTCGTCATCGTCGCGGTGGCGATCGTCGTCCTACGACACCGACGATCGTCGTCCTGCACCGATCATCGCTCCGCGACACCGGTCGCCGTCGTCCTGCACCAGTCATCGCTCCGCGACACCGGTCGCCATCGTCGTCGCGGCAGCGATCGCCATCCTGCGACACCACTCCGCGACACCGGTCGTCGTCGTCGTCGCGGGGGTGATCGTTGTCCTGCAACACCGTTCATCGTCGTCATCGCGGCGACGATCATCATCCTGCACCGGTCATCGCTCCGCGACACCGGTCGTCGTCGTCGTCGCGGCAGCGATCGTCATCCTGCGACACCGCTCGTCGTCGTCGTCGCGGCGGCGACCGTCGTCCGATGAAGTCGAGAAACCCGAAGCGGATCTTGAAGCTTGTAACGAAGTCGAAAGTAGAAGCCATCGAACTCGGCGGGAACTCGCCGGGACCCCTTCTTGGCGCGCCAAATGTCGAGTCTTAATCTCGGCATTATAACTACCCGGTCCCTTACGAGCGTGGAATTCGATGGTGCAACACACAGAACACACAAGAACACGCGATTTTAGACAGGTTCGGGCCCTCGAATCGAGAGTAATACCCTACGTCCTGTATGTTATGTATTGCCTTTAGCGATTTGCTAATTGCGAGATGTCGAGTATAGGAACTTGTCCTAACTCGTGAGAACTTATCAGAACTTATGCTTCTAGGGGTCCCTGCCCCCGCCTTATATGTCCGGGGAGACAAGGTTACATGTAGAATCCTAGTCGGATACAATATCTACATACTTAGAAACTCTATCTCTAAGCTTTCTTATCAATTCGGAGTCCTACTCGGTCGGTCTTGTACTTTCCTTAAGGATTAATCCAGTCTTGCTGTCCGCCTTTATTTCCATACCGGTCTTATGGAACCTTCTGGAATCCTATACCGGTCGGACACCACTACGTGGGCCCGCCCCACCGGTCTTATGTCTTCAATACGCCACCATGTCCTCGATAAATCATTCTTCTCATCAATGTATACCCGTAAGGTAAGTCTATGATAGTTGTGGTTGTCGGCCATCGTGCCGCCGCTTTGTTTGCAGGTTTTGGAATCCTCAATGTTTAGGGTAGGTGCTGCCGAAATTTTTATTGGTCATTAATATTTGTTTTATACTTTTTGCGAGAGAAGCTTTCCGGAGAGGCGCTGTCCTTGACTCGTTGCTTCGCTGCATACTAAGGTGAGACAACACGACCCCTCCTTTCATTTTTTGTTCTTAGGTCACGTAACCTAGTTAGGCGTCTCCCGTTCGAAAGAGATACGGTTGAAAATATGTGTTTGTTTGCATATCTACAACCGTATCTGTTTCGAATTGTCCACGTTTTTGGACAGCCCGTGGATGTGTAGATGGGGTTAGTTTCCATGCTCCACCCTATCCGAGACAGAGTTTCGACATCATCCCCTGTTGTTCTCCGGATACACAATCTCCTTGATAGGACGTGTATTTGGAGAACAGCGAGGAGGTGCTGCCAAAATTTTGTCTCGGGTAGGGGTGGAGCATGGAAGCTTACCCATCTACACATTCTCGGGTGGGATTAGGACCTATCTTTACCTATTAGGGCATGATAGGTATCGCGTAGCTATATATGATTTCTATAACACCCGCTGCGCTATGTTAAAGGATGGATAGTCGTGATTGGATGTACACGGAATGGCGGGGTAAGCGTGACTATACGGATGAGTTCATTTATAAGGTCCATGAATTCTTGAAAAAGGCATTTCAATTAGGACAGGGTAGAGCAATGTGCCGATGTGCCAGGTGTGAGAACAAGACATATCAAACACAATTGAAAATGGGTCAACACATTTGCAACAATGGATTTATGGCAAACTACACCCGTTGGATCTGCCATGGTGAAGCTCATCGAGCTAGGGACGAGGTCGTGAGGCAACGCATCGCAGAATATGATTCCGATGCCGGATGCGGAGACATGTTAGATGATTTTCATCACGCCCACTTTGATGAAGGACCTAGCCATGTTGGGGAGGAGCCGCCGAGCCTACCGCAAAAGCCTATTACGACATGTTGTCTTCGGCACAGAAACCATTTCACGACCATACGGATGTTTCTCAAGCTGGATGCTTGTCGGACGACTAATGGCTTTAAAATCTCAGCTTGGCATCAGTCGAGACGGATTTGATAATATGTTGACGGTTTTTGGTATCCTGCTTCCAAGTGGTCACAATCTACCGCGCAACATGTATGAGTCACAAAAGCTCCTTCGTGCACTTAAGATGCCGTACGAGCGGATACATGTTTGTCCTAACGGATGCGTCTTATTCAGGAAAGATCACTCGAGAAAAAATTATTGTCCTAAATGTAATTCCTCCAGGTTCATTGAGGTAGATTCTGGTGATGGTCATAAGAGGCAGCTCAAAATCCCTGTGAAAATCCTACGGTACCTTCCATTCGTACCGAGGATTCAACGCCTTTACATGACCGAGGAGACCGCAAAACAGATGACATGGCACAAAGAAGGCAAACGATACCGTCCCGAGAATATGATACATCCAGCTGATAGTGAATCATGGAAGCATTTTGACAGGCAGCATCCTGAAGAAGGCGAGGATCCTCGTAATGTACGGGTTGCATTGGCGACGGATGGATTCAATCCTTATGGAATGTCATCTGCCCCATACACTTGTTGGCCGGTGTTTGTTATCCCTCTCAATCTCCCTCCCGGCATCATGTTTAAAGCACAAACCATATTCTTATCGTTGATAATTTCTGGACATCCGGGGACTAAAATGAGTGTGTACATGGAGCCTTTGATCAATGAGTTGCTTGATGCTTGGAATGTTGGGGTATGGACATACGACGGGGCTAGATAGAGGAACTTCAAAATGAAAGTGTGGTACATGTACTCCATGCATGACCATCCGACATATGGAATTTTTCCGGCTGGTGTGTTCACGGGAGGTTTCCATGCCCGGTATGCAAATCGAGTTGTCAAATTCTTTTGGTTGGCGAATGGTGGCAAGTATGTTGCTTTTGACAAACACCGACAGTTCCTTACTATGGGTCATCCATTCGGACGGGACAAAAAGAACTTTACAAAAGGTGTGGTGGTTAAAGAACCCCCGCCACATATATTGACAAGTGCCGAAATTCTTGAGCAATTAAACGCGCTCAAAGAAAAGGCCGGTGGTGGTTTTGAAGGATATGGTGAGGAGCATGCATGGACTCGGATTTCGGGCCTGTGGAGGCTCCCGTATATGATTGACGTTCCTCTTCCACATATTCTAGATATGATGCATACTGAAAAGAATGTCGCCGAGGCACTTTGGGTTACAATCATGAACATTCTTGGTAAGACTAAGGACAACGTTAAGGCTAGAGTGGATCAAGCTAGCTTATGCAATAGACCAAAGCTCGACATTCCGTCTCCTAAAGACGGCAAAAGATGGAAAAAGCCTCCAGCCGATTTTGTATTAAAGAGGTACCAAAGAAAGGAAGTACTAGAATGGATCAAAACTTTAATGTTCTCCGATGGGTATGCAGCGAATCCGAGGAGGGGTGTGAACATAAGTACTATCCGAGTCAATGGGATGAAGAGTCATGACTACCACATATGGATTGAACGCCTTCTTCCGGTCATGGTTCGAGGGTATCTTCCCGACCATGTGTGGTTAGTGCTTGCAGAGTTAAGCTATTTTTTTCGCACCCTTTGTGCTAAGGAGTTATCTCGAACCGTGATAGCAGAAATGGAAAAAATGGCTCCCGTGTTGCTTTGTAAGCTGGAGAAGATCTTTCCCCCGTCTTTTTTAATCCGATGGAGCATATGATTTTGCACCTCCCGCATGAGGCACGAATGTGTGGACCTGTGCATGGTCGTTGGTGCTATTCAATTGAGAGACAATTAAAGGTTCTTCGAACCAAATGTAAAAACAAGTGCAAAATTGAAGCCTCCATGGCAGAGGCATACTGTAGTGAAGAGGTGTCAAACTTCACATCAAAATACTATGCTCGAGACCCTTCCAAGCGTGCACAATCCACTCCCTCGTTACAATGCCAACGAAAATGATTGCAATCTCAGCCTATTCGTAGGGCAACTTGGAAGTGCAAGTGGTGAGACTCCTAAGACCTTGAAACATGCAGAGTTCCGCACTATCATGTTGTATGTGTTAACCAACCTTTCTGAAGTGCAGCCATACTTACAGTAAGTTGATATTGCACTATAGTATTTATAACGAGATAGTCACTAATGTGCATCTAACTTCTCTCGATTTTCTTTTGTATAGAGAATTTACTCAACAATTCTGGCAGAGAAATAGGGCACCGACTCCTCAAGATGTTGATGCCCTTCTTAAAAAGGGTACGGGTCGTGGAATGCCGGATTTCATTTCTTGGTTCAAACAAAAGAGCCGAAATGATGCGTCAATGAGTCCCGAGCTGAGACAGATAGCAAATGGTTGTGAATATAGGGTAATGTCGTACAACGCCTATGACGTAAATGGATATCGCTTTCACACTAAAAGGTACGATGAAAGTCGGCCCAATCGGAGGACAACAAATTTCCAAGTTTGTACGAAAGCCGATGATGGGGTCGAGTACTATGGAATAATTGAAGAAATATACGAACTCTCATTCATTGGTTGCAAACCTCCGAAGCCTGTCGTATTCAGATGTCATTGGTTTGATCCTAACCAAGTACGACGGACAACTAGTATTGGACTAGTTGAAATTCGACAATCATCCGTCTATGCAGGAGACGATGTCTATATTGTGGCTCAACAAGCAACGCAAGTGTATTATCTCTCATACCCGTGCAAAACCGACGAACGTGTTCTAGGGTGGGACGTTGTGCACGAGGTATCGCCACACGGTAGACTACCTGTCCCAAATAATGAAGATTACAATATAGACCCTAAAACATATGACGGAGAATTCTTTCAAGAAGTTGGGTTACAAGGGCGTTTTGAGATAGACCTAACCGGAGCAATGGAAATGGAAGTAGACGAGGATAACGAAAGGTTGATGTCGAGGATGATGAAGGTGGTGACGAGGACATCGGAGATGTACTTTCCAATCCGAAGGACTTAAAATTACTTGAGAATTTACAATTAGGCATTCATGAGGTCATTCCTCCGCCGGAGCATGTGCCGAATGTGATCTCGACATGTATGATAGTGATGATCAGTCGGACGATCCAATTAATCCCGATTGGGATGATTATTTCTAATAAATGTAAGCTACTATTATGTCTTAAATAATATATTTTTTATATGCTCATATGTGCTAAATGTTTTCCCGACTTTATAATTGCAGGTGACCAGATAAAGATGGTGGGCGGTGGGCCGCAGCGACGGTGCATGTCCGTTTGGAGGAGACAGATGACATACTCGGATGTACCACTCGGGTCCACACGAGTCTTGGGTCGGGGAAGGGTGGCCCCAAGGGCAGCGGGAGCAGCCGCTCTAAGTGCACCGGGAGCGGTGGCACTAGGGGCAGCGGGAGCGGTGGCAGTAAGGCTATGGGTCGAGTGACTCGGAGTAGGTCCGTAGCACCACCTTCCCCGCCGGAGGCAGAGGAGGAGGAGGGGGAGGAGGAGGGCGACTCGGAGGAGGGGGCTCGGAGGAGGGGGAGGGCAGGAGGGGGAGTCGGAGGAGGGGGACGGGCAGGAGGGTGAGGTTGAGGGTGAGGGTGAGGAGGAGCAGGAGGGGGAGCAGGCGGAGCAGCAGCCTCATCGTGTGGCTGCGGGGTCCTACGAGACTCCCCGACGGGCCGATACCTTTGTCCACGCGGCCGGTAATTCGACCCGATAATGCCATCGTAAGTAACTTCTGACTACTTCCTTCATTTGATAATGTGAAAATCTTTACTAATATAAAACTAATATTTTTTCCTAATCACTTTTCGCAGGAGTTGGAAATTGATCACCCCAGGTAGTCATAAACGCAAGGTGAACGCCGTCCTTGGTGCTTTGGTCGGGCTGCACTTCCCGAGTCAGGTTCACATTGGTGAAAGGTACGAGCCAGCGTGGACTTGGGAGCACTACCGCATCGCCACCGAGCAAATCGACGCATTCAACAGGTGCTCCGTCAACAAGGCGGAAAGAGTGGTGTCACAATTGTGGGTAAGTCTTTCTCGCTCTACACTTTTGATTCATTGCGTTCATTGTACACTTATGCAATAAAAACTAAACACATTATGTCTACATGCAGGAATTCTACACTTGTGAGCCAGGGTACGAGGAGATGGCTAAGGATGTGGCTCACAACCGATGTCGGAAGCTCGTGAAGGACATGCACTACGAGGCGCAAGTTCGGTGCATCATTAACTACTATGGCCATATGCTTCGCAAAAAGATAACCAAAGATGCGGCTAGGACTGTGAAGCTCACACGGGAGCAATACTTGCAGGTAAATATAGATTTATCTCCGATTTAATGCATTGTTTCATTTGATTTTTTGACGTCTCTCATCTGTTCCGTGTAGGTGCTCTGCGCCGTGGTGCCGTAACGACGATTTGTGCTGGGAACGCATAGTGGACAAGTGGTTCTCACCCGAGTGGGAGGAGATGCACAACGCTGGCCGAGCCCGGCGTGCGCTGATGCCTGGTCCATCTCACCACCAAGGCAGCCTTAGCAACGAGGAGTACAGGGCTCGATGGGTATGCAGAGTTATTTATTTGTTGTATCTCCTAATTATGCATAAATAGTAATGAACTTGTTGTTATTTTGTTTGCAGTCCCTGTCACATGGAGGCGCCGAGTGTCCCGAGTTCGTGGGCTGGGCTATGGCCCACCAGAAAAAGGCTACTCGAGGCCAGCTACGACCCCAAAACCCTCCTTCGGCTTACAGCAAACCCTCCGTCTACTCCCGTATCACTGCATATACGGAGGTGGGTAAGCAACTCTATGGCTCGGAGTGGGATCCGACCGCCCACCCTATTGTTCCTGAGGTGGCCATGAGGGCGGGAGGAGGCAAGAAGCATGGCCGGTTGATCATAGGCGACGACACCGTGGACACGAGCAGTTGCCCCACCCTCTCACGGATTCGGGCGAGGGACCCGACCACTGCCCCGCCTATACGTGCACGCCGGACCGTCGCAGAGCTGCAAGTGCAGAGACTTGAGGTTATTTCTGCTTCACTAAACAATTATTCAATTTCTAATCACGTATTATCACTGCATTGTAACAGTTCAGTGGAAACTTTTGTAGGCCGAGCTCGCCGAAGAGAGAAGGCAGCGACAGGAGGAATCGGCGCGACAGCAGGGGGATGTGGCCAACTTGTTTGCTTACATTGCCCACATGCAAGCTGAGTTGGCAGCAGGACGACCACCGCCACTGCCTCCAACTATGTCTCATATGTTTCCAGTCACTCCTCGGGTAATCTACTCTGTAACCTTGTTCATTCATTTCAAAAATTAGAGACTTAGTAATCAAGAAACATTGTTCCATTTATAATTACTTAGAGACTAAGATAACTAGAATTACATATTGTAGAAACTTACAATCTTAACTAAAATGAGTATTCTCTGGTTTGCAAACTTTTCTACTTTTTGCAGAACCTATCGGCGGCATCGAATGCCTCGGTGAACATGTCACCTACGTTGCCCCCGCAGCAGTTGTTCCCACAAGCGCCGCCGTTCGAGCCCCCACCCTTCGGCCCACCGCCGTTCGAGCCACCACCCTTCGACCCACATCTGTGAAATCATGGTTTGTTGTACTCGTGGACGGCCTACGAATGTTATGTGTTGTTTGTGACGATATTTGTGATGTTATGAGACAAACGGATGATATGTGTTTTATTTGCGATATATGTGTCGTGCGATGATATGTGGGATGAATTGATGATTATGTGATATATTTCTGCTGTGTTTGATATATGTTCTATTTGAAATGTTAAATGAGGTATCCGGGGCTAAAAAAACAGAAAAAAATATGGATGCAGATGGTCGTTTTGCCGTGTGCCGGAGGCCCGACACACGGCAAAGTGACCATACTGGGAATTCAGTTTGGTCTCTTTGCCGTGTGCCAGATGGGGCACACGGCAAAGTGACCAAATCTTCGCCGTGTTCCACGTCCCTGGGCACACGACAAAGCTCAGAAGATTCGCCGTGTGCCGCGTCCCCGGGCACACGGGGACGCGGCACACGGCAAAGCCCAGAAGTTTTGCCGTGTGCCGCGTCTGTAGCACACGGCAAAGTGAAAAATTAGTCGCTGTGTGCCGCATCTACAGCACACGGCAAACTGGACGTGACGGCACTGTTACTTTTGCCGTGTGCTGACTGTGGCACACGGCAAATACTTCGCCGTGTGCCCCTGCTTTGGCACACGGCGAAGGCGGCTTTGCCGTCTATAGCAGCCGCCGTCGGGTGTTCGCCGTGGGCCACCGACGGCAAACCACTTTGCCGTGTGTGTGGGTGCCTTCGCCGTGTGCCAGCGGCACACGGCGATTTCCTGGTTTCCGGTAGTGATGCTTATACTGTTGAGGTGACTTTTTTTAATTGAGTCGATATATTCTCTAATATAGAGTCCATATTGTTTTTCAAAGAGAGCACATGCAGCCATGCAGGAACAAGAGAAGTGATGACTTGGGCTAGAGTTTGACTAAGAAATAAGAAAATTCAATCACGCTTCCTTGACAAAGAAAAAACAATGACACATTAACTATATATATCTTTCGCTACACCTTTGGAGAAAAAAGGTTTAGGAGCCTTGTATGAAAGCTAAGCATATAAATTTGAAATATCTTTTAGTGACCCAAAGAACATCAAAACAGGTTGAAACAATTGGCTTGGACATTGAAAATACAAAAACTGTTTTATATAGGAGTTCATTGGCAATTAAAAACTTAGTACTGACCATAATTATTGCAGTATCAATGTACAATTCATTTGTTTTGTCAAGAATACGCAGGAGACATGTGCATCCTTACAATTTCTTTTTAAATCTATATAAAACACACAATCTAATAAAAAGGTAGCTTACTTTGATGGAATGCAGTAGAAAAGGATAAAAGATATGAGATTGGTGGCAACAATAGTTTTAAATTAATATAGTCACAAATTATACATAAATCTATACAAGAAGTTTGGAACTAATGGTTCAGTAATAGCTTAGTACAATCCAACATTATTCTTATAATTTTATTAGATATACACTTCGATCTATTATAGTTTTAGATGATTATAACAAAACATCCGTGCAATAGGATAATGCGTGAAATAAAGAAATAAATGAGGAGGCAAGATATCCTCATATAAGTGGACACAATATAATACGAGAAAAACTGTAAGTTTTTTTGTATGTGGTAATGTAGAATGTCAAATTGAATTAGCCTCCAGTTCTTTGCAATTTGAAACTACCTTTTACCACTTTAGAAAAAGTACATATATAGTTGTTATTAATAAGATATGGTTTAGATATTTAGTAATAATTTCGAATGTATTTTCAATAATTTTAAATAACTTCCACTCAAGATTTGTATCTTCTATTACTACATGATTACTAGCCCCGTGCAGATGCACGGGTTGATAGACTAGTTTCCATGAATTCAGATTATGTTAGGACTATTCATGTGAGATAGGTGTCAATTAATTCCATTATTAATTTAAAACAGACTTTCTTGACTGCAACAGAACAGATCATATATTCAGTCTACTTCCGTAGAAAATTTGAAAGCAGAAGACCGTCAGACTGGCTGACCGGCGATGAGATGAATCTCAATCGTTATTTATTGATGCCAACTGATCGATTGATTAAAAGGAGATTTAACTAGCTCAAAATTTCAGAATAGAGGCTAATTATGTGGTGTATCGTCATGATGTTTAGGTAGCCCTAATGAGTAATGACATTTTGACTCCATTTATGTGTTTGTTTTGATCCTTAACATGTTTTTTTATGTATATTTGCGTGCCTTCATTATTTCGCCATGGCTCTAGGGAGAGTGTAGGCATATCCCTTCATCTCTGACATACGCAATCGGAACTTAGTGCATCTTACAAAAATCATGTAAATATAAGGGTCATGGAGGAACATCACGGAGGGCATACTGATTCCTTTACATATATATTGGGTTTCTCACCTTCTTATGTATGCCGATACACATGAAACTATTACTCACTCTTCTCCTACTTACCTAAACCCTAAACCCTAAACCCTAAGTACCTTGCTCAGTACTGCCTTTAGTTGGTATATTTTATTTTGGAGCTTTGGATTAGAGGCATTGGATAATGGATGGTCCACGTCATCTGCACAGAGAAAAAGATGTTGATGAATATTGATTGGATTGTGTACTCTATCAAAATTATTTCTCGCTGACCTGCTATTTTTATACATCTAATTGCTAAGCAATGAGTAATGCTAAAAACGACCTCTTATTAGTTAATCGTAATACTTGTTAACCAATGAAACTGCTATGTTGTTCACACATATTCAGCCACTGAAACAAGCAAATCAGTCTGGAGATCCAAGTTGTTGTTGGATGACAATCTTTTTAAAACTTATTCAAGCAAAATTGTTCATGGGCGAATTTCAGTTTATAAGAGCGCGATTGGTTGGGTGTACGAGGGCAGGCCTGGCTCACCGCGTGCAGCTTTCGTTTGATTGGCTTGCTGTAGTTACGCGGACAGGCTCACGAGATGCAAGTACTGAATGATTGGTCGCCTGCCTTCGCTGCTCGTCCTGACTCACGAGATGCAAAAGCCAGCGCTCAGCCTGGATCCCGAGAAACGAAAACGAAACTCGTTTCTCCAGGGCCTGGCTCGTGCGCGCCTGCCAGCGCTGGCCTGGCTGCGGAGGACCGAGACAGCCTCTGTTGAGAAGAGAACCAATCACACCCTAAGATTTGTAGGATACATTGCAGCATTTGTTTTAAAATCCTGTGATCCAGCCCAAGCAAATCACTCCTGCCCATTAGGCGAATTCAGTTCAGATTGCAGCATTGTTTTAAAATTATCTCTCTTTTTTTGTTCGAAAATATTCAGATCCCATTGTCTTGCAGGACCAAGCTCCCGAGTTCTGTTTATGCCCTCGCTGCTACTCCCTCTGTTTCAAATTATAAGACGTTTTGACTTTCGGACTTCACGTTTGATCGTTCGTCTTATTCAAAAAATTTATGTAAATGTTATTAATTTGGTTATGATTTGTTTTATCATTAAAGATATTTTGTAAATGACTTATTTATTTGTATATTTGCACAAAATTTTTGAATAAGACGAGCGGTCAAACATAATCTCTGAAAGTCAAAAACGTCTTATAATTTGAATCGGAGGGAGTAGCTTGGTGGTTGCTTGCTTACCACGGTTTCCAAGTGCCACACTCCGATAGAAATGCCTTGCAACCCCCTTCGTCAGCATTCTGCAAATATGCACGGCACAATCAGTGAGTAGGATGACCATTTCGACCAAAATCGTGATCTAGTTTTAAAGTAGTATAGTACATCTTTATTATGCGTATGCTATGCTAACTCCACTCCTAAGCTAACTATGCTAACTCCTATTAGGGACACAGGATCCTCATCCAATGGACACAGGTAAAGGTTGGTTAATTTAGCACTTAAGCCCCCCACCATCCCCACTTAATCATATTTTTACGCATAACTCCCTGGCGCCCTCTGTTGACTCCGTCTGCTCGCGTAACTGCTGCCGTTCCCTTCTCGCGAGCGCATGCGGCCAGGCTCACAGCTCGTGCTTGGGCATCGCAATGTTTGACTTCGATCCGGTCTGCTTTACATGAGTTAAGCGATCGTTCCAAGACGCCGGCGGTGTTAGCCTTGCATGGCATGCTCACGTGGGGCACAAGGCCATGCACGATGAGTACATCACTTGTTTGCCATGCACGATGAGTACATCCCTTGTTTGCTATGCACGATGAGTACATTCTCACAGTACGCATTGAGCCGTGGATATACAATACAAAGGCTTATTCTCACAATACAAATACTGAAGTAATTAACAAACGAATGTCTCTGACATTGAAAAATAAATTCTGGTTTCATGAATCCACAATGAGCAGCACACATTGAGCAAAATTAACAGACGATACAAATATTTGTTAGACAGGCAATCTAATACCAACTTT
The DNA here is from genome assembly GCA_031894775.1 of Chloris gayana. Taxonomy (NCBI): domain Eukaryota; kingdom Viridiplantae; phylum Streptophyta; class Magnoliopsida; order Poales; family Poaceae; genus Chloris; species Chloris gayana. The sequence goes on from JAUNZO010002644.1 coordinate 30,057, forward strand.
TAGAATGAGTTTGGGCAATTGCGTGCATCATGATCTGATATTTCCTTGCATTTTCCACACTTCCTTAATTTACTCTTCTTCTCCTTGCTGCTCTTAATTCTTTTGCATCTCCCTTTGGACTTGAGATCATTTGGCGGATGAATATCGATTTCATTCGGAATTGTAGCACCAAGGAATGTTTCGAACTCATCCTGTTTACTAACCGTAGCAGCAGGAACGATCTTTTGGAGAGGTTCTACTAGGCTGGCCAAGCTAGAACATAAGAAATCCATCCCTTGTTCAGAGTTCTTGGCCATTTGAGCAAGATCTTCAAACATGTTGCGATCTGAAAGTTTTTTCCGCATTGCCACCTCCATAGGGTCTTTGGGCTTTTCATCTAGTATGTTGTCTTTCTCATCAAAGAATAGTTCCCTGTAAAATTGAGCAAAAATAGTACTCAGATCTCTGTCCATAATAAAAATTAAAGAACATAATAATAATATAGTAGTTACCTTTTACATGTTTTCGTCCATCTGTTCATAATAAATATCGCCGGTATCTCATTTTGCTTCTCGACTCTAAGAACTTGTATGATATGACGACACGGGATGCCGTAAGACTCATGTAATTTACAAGAGCACATAGCAAACATGTTTGACTTGGTCATCTCAACCACTCGCTCCTTGTCGGATAGGCTGCTGATGGTGACAAATTTTGTATCTTCGGATTCTGAAATACCTTGAACAATGCAATGGTCTCTTGCAGCTACAATTTGTTCTTGGATTTTACGAAAAACTTCATGTGTATATGTGACACTACACTTCTTCTCCATTGCCCACAGTGTCATCAATCTAGGAGTGGTGTGAAGACCGGCATTGTCCGCTTTCAACTCATCTTGACGTTGGCACTCCAAAGCAGTGTCAAATCTTAGCCAGAACTCAACAAAGCTCAACTTTCTATGAATAAATCGGCTAAAGAAAGAGTTTGCACTCTCCGACCGTGAAGTGGTCCTAAGCAACGCTGCAAGAGGTACATCCAAAAAGTATACCAGAATCCATGATTCGCGAATGGCAAACCTAGTGGAAAACCACTCATTCTCCATTAGTTCATATTCTGTTATGAGAGAATTCCATTGTGTCACAAAATCATCTGGATTCTCGGTCCCCCAAACACACTTGTTAAGTCTTTTCCAAAAATTTTCATCTTTATTTAAAGAGGGACCGATCTTCCCTGGTACCTTTTCCATGATATGCCACATGCAAAATCTATGAGCTGTATCTGGTAGAACTCGAGCAATAGCAGCCATCATACTCGCATCTTCATCTGTTGTAATTAGATGAGGTGGTACTCCGCCCATAGCCTTAAGGAAGGTCTCAAACAACCATACATATGACTCGATCTTTTCATTTGCCAAGAATGCTGCCCCAAGGAAAACACTTTGCAAATGATGATTGACTCCCGTAAATGGCACAAATTTCATGTTATACTGATTGGTGGTATATGTTGCATCTACTGAAACCACATCACCAAAAGTACTATAGTTTTTCCTGCATGTAGCATCCGCCCAAAATACACGAACAAGTCGTCCTTGTTCATCCACCAAGAAGTCATAAAAGAAGGCAGGATTCACTTCCTTCTTTTGCTCTAGTTGTGCCACAAACATTTGTGCATCTGCATCCTTGATTTTTTTTCCTGAGGTCACTGAAATAGTTTTGCAAATCTCTCTTTGTGCATCCAACATTCTCAAACCCACCCACACTAACATGAAGAAGTCGATATTCCTGAGAGGTGCCAATGCTAGCCTTGTGACAACTGAACAGAGTACTCTTTGCCCTCTCATTAACAATACGATTGGATCTTAGCAAATGCCTCTTATCTGGTGACACAAAACCATGATTGTGCTTCACAACCATTGAAGATATTCTGTACTTCTTGTCACCTGTCAAGCTTGACAACAATATGTGCATTGCAACCACATCTTGATTCCATTATATTTGGTGCCTTTCTTTTCTTTTCAGATTCATGGTCGGCCATTTGTTCGGTCTCATGTTTGTACCCTTCCCTTGAACAACAATATCGCTTGAATAATATTTCATCATTTTGCTTCTTGTGCGCTCCAACACGAACAGAGAAACCACATTCGTGTGCATACAATTTGTAAAATTGCTCGACATCTGTTAGTGTATCAAACACCATTCCAACCACAGGCTTGAAATGCTCTTTGCAATTTGTGTTGACTGCATCACTTATACAAGAGAACTATAAAAGTGTAAAATTGTATGATTAACAAACCGGACAACCTAACATTATGAACAAGAAAATGTATCGCGCATATGTTCGTTGTAACTCACATCTTTACTAGGAGAAGATTGAGGCCCAGGTGTGCTTGGATGTTCAAGGTGGCCTCCAACTCCGGCGTCGATTGCCTCAATGGAGAATACCTCCCTGCCGGCAGAATCCATGGCCCTTTAGCCCTTTTGCTTGCCTTGTTCAAGTGTATTCGATTTTCAACTAGACCTTGATCTTAATCCTACAATATTCATGCCAACAGTCTAAGTCAGTAATTTGGATGAAGATAATAATGCAACTAAACAAGGGAATAAAACGTTGTCCAGTTGCTTAAAATATTCTTCTACCTTGCGGAGGGTGAGGCAAACGACGGGTGAGCAGGTCAGCGTGTCCTGCGATCAGTGTGTCCATGCACGGGTCATGCTGCGATCAGTGCCCCACGTGAGGTCCATGCATGGGCTGCACTGCCGGCCATAGAGGCAAATCAAACTGTGATTCTGCGCTGCGATCAGAAGGGGCAGGCGGCGGCGGTAGGGAACAAGGGAACAGCGAGCGGTTCGGGAAGGGAAACAGACGGCGTCAAGATTCGGAGGAGCGGAGTTATGCGTAAAAAACGTGATTAAGTGGGGATGGTGGGGGGCTTAAGTGCTAAATTAACCAACCTTTACCTGGGTCCATTGGATGAGGATCCTGTGTCCCTAATAGGAGTTAGCATAGTTAGCATAGGAGTGGAGTTAGCATAGCATACGCTCCCATTTGACACAATGCGAGATTAACTTATGATATGAGGCACAAACGCGATATATTCCCCATATATAATGTCTTTGAGGAATAATGCAGTTGGCAGCTTTATATAACTCTAAAGTGTGTCCTGTTTTAGGGTGTGTACAGCATCAGCTGTCTGTTGGGAGAGGGAAGATGTCACCTAAGATCTAGGTTGATATGGATGCTAGAAGAAAGCCGTCTAGTAATTACCACACAACTCATTGTCGTCTTGTCTACGAACTTTTTGCTGTCTATGATGTTGTATTTAATTCTTTGAGACAGCCCTTAATATATGGTGCATTGTAAAGATATGATCCATTGAGGATGGGTCCTCACATTGCAGCAGGAGCTTTTCTCGATGGGTCTGTCTAGTTTCTAGTCAAATTTTCCACAATCTGATCTTGACCCAACCGTTCAAATTTTTCCAAAAAAAAAATCTCTGACAAAACAGAAATGTTCCACCTGCACACCAATTGTTTCAGTAACACAATTTCATAGTTCCAACAATACACTTTCATTATTCCAGTAGTACATTTGCATTGTTTCAAAAATCTAACCGGAGAAAATGCAAAATTTCATTCAACTGGAAATTAGCAAATCTATTCCTCGACCAGGGTTCAATTGATATTTTTTTTATCTAATTACAATACCGTGAGGTAATTTGATGAATCTTAATAACTTTTCATTATAAATTAAGATACATCTCAATATACATATTATATATATTTTTGAAAACTAGAAAAAAAATCACTCTTTTGTTTCCATACATGGCCTATAACGGATAATGTATATATCCTCGAATGGAATTTTAGAATTTTCTTATTACATGTTACCTTTTTAAAAAATCTAACAAATGAAAATAGATTTATATACAGTGACAGAGTTTGTAGGGGAATCAGTAGGGCCAACGTCTATAGCAAGGACTGAATAACAGGTTGCTGCAGGCCCATTGCATGGAGCAAAGCTTGACTAAAGATAAATTACATGATGGATCAAGGTTAATTTGCTAGGGTAGGAGGGCACTTTGTTGGCCACAATAAAGCTTCGTCTCTCTTTATATACCCCTGGGTTATTACAAAAAAATTAGACATATGTGGAGACATGGTCTTATATGAAACCAAAGTGTGTACCAAAAGAAAAGGTCTGGGTATGTAACCCATTAAATGCATCTAGTAGTAGATTGATAAACCGTCAACCATTTGTGGAAAATATGTGCACGCAATTACCTCTAAACGTTAGCATGTCTCGAGTGTACCACATGTCGCTTGGGCACCTAGACTCAAGAAGTGGGTTTAGTGTATGCTCTATAGTAATCTTTCTTATCACTATTATAGTTTTGTTTTTTAAAATAAACACAATTTACATATAGATAATTGTATGAGTACTTATCTTCATAAATGTGCACACATACATCTTTATGAGCATTTCTGAAAGATTAGATTGATTTTTTTGTAAATTAAGGTTCAACTGATTTGATCTTGAAATCCACACAATTAATAAAATATTATCTTCTACTAAAAATATAATTATTGTAAATCTATATTTGAAACTTAATGAGTTAGTTCTCCCCTGCTGTTTCATCGAGAGACAGACGAATCCGCAAGGCTCTAGCTAGTGACAGCGTGGAATGCGACTCCCAGGCCCCAGGCGCGGTGGCGTGCACATGCAAACCAGCAAAATTAGACATAACCATCCGATAGGTGACAGGTCGAGAGCCGACCATTACAAGTAGTCTCTTGAAATGTACTAGTATCTTACAAGGACTATATAATAATATAATAAATGTCAAGAGGAATACAAGGAGCAGAATTGCCCAACAGCACCGCCAGCGGCCGCTCGAGTCTTCAAACTCTTCTCCGATTCCGCGGTGAAGCAACAAACGTAGTACCAACAACCAGCACCAACGATTGCATTGGCATAGCAATATAGCAAGGTGGCTTCAGGGAGTACAATCTGATCGAGGAGTGGTTGATCACTCTGCGAGCTGTATTTTGTTGTTGACCACTGGCGATATCAATTGCAAACTAGTAGGTGATGCTGCACATGGCATCTGATTAGCTTGAAGCCTTATTTACCACCAATTTGCCATTTGTGTTGAGTGCAGAACTAGAAAAAAGTTGGAATGAAACTGGAAAAGGATTTTTTTTTTGCAACAAACGCAATAGTAATATTACTGTAAATATCCTCTGATTCAGAATGAAAGCAGTGCCATGCCGACCTGAGAAGACGCAGTCAAACAGCCGCCGGCCCACGCATGCCAAACTAGTAGAGCACCGGCGAAAAGGCAATGCTAGCCGCCAGCGCCTGGATCGGCGGTCCACCCGGCGCCACTTCTCTATAGGCAGATTAAGTTACGGTTAGGCTAGGGCACCGGATACCGATAGATCCCTTCCGCTAAATTAAATTATGGTTGCGACTCGTGTGTGGAGTAACATGGCAATCTCAAGCTTTGTTCCGTTCTCGGAGAAAGCGCCATCATCTCTCTTCAAAACGTCGTACTATTATACACCAGTATACTAGTACTATTCTGGAGCAAAGAGAACAAGAAATCGCTTTGCAATATGCTACTACCGAAAAGTGAGATGAAGCTGAAAGCCATACCAGACCTGCACGTTCCTTGATCGCAAAAGGCCAAAGCTAAAATCGGTTATATGCCCAGGTTCACCGGCGGCCCTCGATCTAGGGTGTCTCTGTCTCTGGTGACCAAAGGGCGGCTTCTTTATTTACCACTTTCTCCCCAGTTCTTCGTCTAGCTGATGACCAAAGGGCGGCTTCTTCATTCCCATTGACCGCACAGCAAAGAGATAATAGTCCTGTTGGCTAAAATGCAGCGTAAGACGAATCGGTATTATTCGTTTCTTTTAGCATGCTAAAGTTTTGAGACAAAAGTTTAGTGTCTTTTTGGGGCTAAAGTTTAGCCCCTCTTTTGCCTCACCTTTTAGCCTCAAGGGCTAAACTTTAGCCTCTTTTAGTCCACATGTTCGTTTTCTTGAGACTAAACTTTAGCCCTTTAGCCCCATAAAACGAACAGCCCTGAAGAAACACATGAATGCGAGGTACGGGCCCCAAGCGGCCTTGCCGTGCCGGTTTGAAAACTCTGGTCTCGACAAATATCTTGCCGGCGTGTGCGCATGTAAAGGGAGCAACGTCAAAACGAACCATCCGATGGGTGACAGATCGAGCGTTGACCTGCTTGTACAGAACACACCGCCGGTTGGAGAAAACAATCCTACTTTCGACAACTGGGCACATCATTGTCAAATCCCAGAACTATTCTGTGATGCTGCGAAGATTGAATAACTGTGGATAATGAGAAATCGACGGAGCCTGGGAGAATTATCTCCTCCGTGGCCATGTAGCATTCCCCGGGAACCCGCTCTCGTCTCTCTATCTATATAAGGAGGGCGGAGCCACCGGGACCCCGTCTCCATTACACAAGAGGCAGAAAAAATAGCTTCAACCCTCAGTTGCCATCCACAACTAGAGGCACACGAGCATCAATGGCGACGACCAACGGCTGCAGTAATGGCAAGGCGGCGAGCGCCACGGTGCCGGAGATCAAGTTCACCAAGCTCTTTATCAACGGCGAGTTCGTCGATGCCGTCTCCGGTATGTATACACACACATACACATGCCCTGCCTCATCGTTGTTATCTTTTGTTTTAGATAAGGGAACTAGGTTGTTTCTACCTCTACACCTTTTGGGTAGCAACATCGTTATTACCTACTTTCCCCTTGATCATGACACATACAGTGCTTCTGCTCCGCTTTCTTTTTCACCATAAAGACATCTTGGATATCTCTATGAATATCCATGGTGTATAGACAGATCGTAGGAGCAGAAAAACAGTTGAAGTAACCTTTAATTTTTTTTTAAAAAAAATCTTATGGCGACATAATTGGACAACGGAGTGTTGGACTTGCATTTCTCATGTAGACCGCCGTAGGGCGTGTTGGGTGACGCGAGCGAGGTCTCCTCTGCGTGTCCCCCAACAAAGCGGCGCCAATTTTTGGATCTGCCATTGCATATGCTTCTCTTTGGCTAGTGACTTGGTCAACGTCGTCGGTCGATTTGGGATGCTGCTAGCTAGCTAGCTAGCCGTGTCCAGATGCATGCCAGGCCATGTCAACTTGTTCCCGCACCCTCGTAAGTTGAATCGAATCTGGCAGTCGTCGTGCCACGCCGACAGAGACGAAAATGGCCTCGATAACGAACCTCTGATCTCCTACTAAAGGTTCTAGTATCTATCTAGTAGTAGCGAACCTCTGCTCCCAGAACTCTCAAAATCCAACCTTTTGATCTGGTCAACCAAACCAAACTCGCCGCTGGACTATATAGTTTCCCTGCTTCCGGGCTCTTGCCTTGACTTGTGAACGTACGTGCTGCCATGAATCCTTGCTGCATGTGCGCGTCTGGTGGCAAGTCGCATCCCAAGAGTTAATAAATGGATACTGTATTCGAAAATAGTATAAATTTGGATATATATAAATTTATAAACAATTTCTATTGTCAATAAAAAACCTAAAAACCTAATTAATGACATTGATATAAAAAGTAATAGTAACTATCATGCTAACATATTAGTAACAATCTCAATGTAAAAGGAATTCTCTATAATAAGTAACTGAAACAAATATAAAAATATAATATATGTTTTATAAAATAATACATATCTTAGTTAAATCCTACAATAAGGTATCACGACTAGCAGCGCAAAAGTGCATGTAAATTAAAGCTTTTAGTCAATAAGATATATTACTAGAGTACTAGACCCCATCTATCATTGACTCTAACTTGGTAGAAATGAAATCGGTCCAAGCAGTACTTGTATGAACGCAACCTCCATGCTATGTGCGAATTCCGCTCCTTTGATACGTGGCTGCTAAGCTAAGAATTGGCTAAACTCCATTGATGTTGTCTCTTTACTGACGCACGGTCGAGTGAATAATTGAGCTAAATTAAATTAGGTACAGGGACACGCAAGAAATGGTTGATGAACCTTCCTCTGTTATGAATTTGATCTCGCAGGCAAGACGTTCGAGACGAGGGACCCGCGGACCGGCGACGTGCTGGCCCACATCTCAGAGGGAGACAAAGCCGACGTGGACATTGCCGTGAAGGCCGCCAGGGATGCCTTTGAGCACGGCAAGTGGCCCCGCATGACCGGTTACGTAAGTTGACCTTCTCATCATGAACACACAAAGATTTTTGATAGTGAATTCAAACTCACCTGATTAACATATTAGAATTAGTAACGGCGGTACGATTTCAATACTGTAGCTTGTCCGACAGAATTTGGTGACACTGTTTGCCGTGAGCAGGAGAGGAGCCGGATCATGAACAAGTTTGCGGACCTGGTGGAGCAGCACACGGAGGAGCTGGCAGCGCTGGACGGCGCCGACGCCGGGAAGCTGCTGCTGCTGGGCAAGATCATCGACATCCCCTGGCGGTGCAGATGCTGCGCTACTACGCCGGCGCCGCCGACAAGATCCACGGCGAGGTGCTGCGCGTCTCCGGCAAGTACCAGGGGTACACGCTCAAGGAGCCCGTCGGCGTCGTCGGCGTCGTCATCCCCTGGAACTTCCCCACCATGATGTTCTTCCTCAAGGTCAGCCCAGCCCTCGCCGCCGGCTGCACTGTCATTGTCAAGCCCGCCGAGCAGACGCCGCTCTCCGCGCTATACTTCGCGCACCTCGCCAAGCTGGTAACATTTTTTCTTTCCTTTCTTTGTTACCCACAAAAGTGTGTTCAAGAATTTTACAAGTATATGTCAATTGATACCATGCTCAAGCATTCTGTAAACCGTGAATCTGTTGTGCAGGCAGGCATTCCTGATGGAGTGATCAACGTCGTACCGGGGTTCGGAGAGACCGCCGGTGCTGCCATCACCTCCCATATGGACATCGACAGCGTGAGCACACCGATCATCCGTCAGAATTCTTCAGACTTCATCCTTTACTGGTATCTTGCTCACCAAAATAGCGTCACATCAGGTGGCTTTCACCGGCTCCACGGAAACTGGTCGCCTGATCATGGAAGCGGCTGCCAGGAGCAACCTGAAGACGGTGTCGCTCGAGCTCGGCGGCAAGTCGCCGCTGATCATCTTCGACGACGCCGACGTCGACATGGCAGTAAACCTGTCACGGCTCGCCATTTTCTTCAACAAGGTACTTCGACATCACTGCATTCACCAAGTGATGTTTCAGAAAGTTCAGGACTCTGTTCAGACAGTAACAAGACAATTTGAGTGTGATTCTATTGTCGGAATGTTTTCAGGGAGAGGTCTGCGTGGCAGGGTCGCGCGTTTATGTTCAGGAAGGGATCTACGACGAGTTCGTCAAGAAGGCCGTCGAGGCTGCGCAGAGCTGGAAAGTTGGAGACCCCTTCGATGCCACCAGCAACATGGGTCCCCAGGTAAAATCATATCATTTTCCTCTCATGACTCATCATGTTTGAAAAATGACAGCAGTAGTGGTTGCTAGATTACTCAATGTTCAGTACTGATAATATCAAAATCATGACTGAATAAGTTTTCTCATTGCGTCAGGTTGACAAGGTGCAATTCGAGAGGGTCCTCAAGTACATTGAGCATGGCAAGAGCGAGGGAGCGACCCTGCTCACCGGCGGCAAACCCGCTAGCGACAAAGGGTACTACATTGAGCCCACCATATTTACAGACGTCAAGGTATAACTTCTGGCTGCAGAACAGATAAACCTTCGTTGTTCACTATAATAATGGAAAATTGCAATGGTTTCTCACTTTGTTCGATCCACCAGGAGGACATGAAGATCGCACAGGACGAGATCTTCGGCCCGGTGATGTGCCTCATGAAGTTCAAGTAAGTAGGCCATAAATTTTAGAGCGTCTTGCGTGAAAGGAAGTTTCGACATCGTGATCTTGCACAGATGGGTTCTGACCATTGTTACGCGTGTCGTCGTCTTCTTCCAGGACGGTGGAGGAGGCCATCGAGAAGGCCAACTGCACCAGGTACGGCCTCGCCGCCGGGATCGTGACCAAGAGCCTGGACGTGGCCAACCTGGTGTCGCGGTCGGTTCGCGCCGGCACGGTGTGGGTGAACTGCTACTTCGCCTTCGACCCGGACGCGCCCTTCGGTGGGTACAAGATGAGCGGGTTCGGGCGGGACCAGGGCATGGCCGCCATGGACAAATACCTCCAGGTCAAGAGCGTCATCACCGCGCTCCCGGACTCGCCGTGGTACTGATCGAAATCGAGGTCGATCCATATGGCTTCGTGTGCAATGTAGAGTATCCTTCGGCTGATTGTGTACGTATCTAGCTAAGTGGTTGCTGGTTTGGGGATGTGGTACCGAAGATTTACTCTGCTTCTCGACATTGTTAGAGTCATCATGCTTTAATTTTCTGATGTACTAAGTAGTTCTATAATGTACAATACGATGAACTTTCTAGTTTTTTCACAAATCAGATATAGCTTGGTGTATCTGTGCATGTTCTTAGTGACGCCTTTTGCTTCTGCTCTCAGGGTTTTGTTGTGTAACAATAACAATATACTCCCCTTCCAACATAAAAAGAGCAAACGAGTACTCCTGTTTTTCATCCCCCCCCCCCCCCAAAAAAAAGACACTCTGACCACGATTCGGTCTAGTCGTAAAACTTTTATTATCTAAAACTGTTAAATATGGGAATGACAATTTATCTCTCACCATATTTATTTTCCAAAATCTATCAAAATTTTGGAATTTTCAATAGAGAACAATATGAGAGTATAGAACATGATTGTTCTAGGAGTGCATGGAAATGAGTTAATTTAAGACATGATTATTCCGGTTGTGTATTATATTTGTTCTAGTAGTATATTTTCATTGTTTACAACAACTCAATTTAAATGTTCTGAAAATTTGACAGATTTTGGAGGAAAACAAATCTGTCAATATAAATAGCAAAGTTCTATAAATATTTGGTTCGAAAATAAAATAAAATCCACATGCGTAGACTGTAGACTCGTCATGCAAGGGTCCAATCATGCACTTTACTTTTAAAGTATTATTGTTAGGATAAGGACTCCAGTTTAAAATAAATTAAAGGTGTTGTCCTAACAAAAACAATTTGACAATGGAGATAGTACAAGAGAAATTTGAGCTCCACATTGGGCCGGAGTGATTACATTGTCTGATTTAATATTATGACAAAACAGAATACAAATATCACGGACATATGTTCAGAGCTGATTTATCTGCCGTAGCCGTGATTGTGGCCATGAGCGCCATGATTTTTGTTTTTGGGAAAACAAAACAAAACTTGAAACTTATATTGATCAACCACAGCTCGTGTGGCACCTCTATCACTACCCGACTCATTGCAGCAACAAAACCAATTTACAACAAAAACGAAAATAAAAATATCTGAAAAACTGTCACAAGAACAGGCTCAAGAACCATGGCTCCCAAGTAGGAAGCTTCAGCAGCCGAGGCCATCATGGCAGCATCTAGGATAACGACCATAAATAACCATTGAATTCAGCTCGCGAAGTAGGTGACGAACAGAGCCACGAACATGAGGATGTACGCGATCACTTGATCAATCGCCTGCACGTTGATCACCCAGGTCGCCACCATTGCTGCCGGTTTGTCCTGTGCCATGGACAGCTGCATGAGCCCGGAGAAGAAGGCTACGAACAGCAGTGCGTACACCTTCACGGCCGCCATATCTTTGCTGCACAAGGAAACGTGAAGAAGATGCTGAACTAGATATGAATCACCGGTTAAGTACAGGTGTTTTGGGCTTTTTTTTTATTTAGTGTTTTAGGCTTTTAGCGTGGATGGCAATGCGATGCAAAGGAGAATTGGTGGGTTATATATAACTGAAGAAGCGAGTTTCACTTTTTTAAAAACACAACAAGAGAGTAAAGAGTGAAGAGTTGCCAATTAGTTTGACCAGGACTTGTTTGATGACAAATGAAATTAAAAGAAGTCGTGTTGAACCAGTCAATCTGTCCATCCGGCTGGGCAGTATTGACTGTACTTGAAAGAGTGCTACAACTGTCGTCGAGGCTGATCGTTTTGTGACCCGGATTCGTAACGATGTAGTTCGCTGGAGTTCGAAGTACGTTCCAACGTGATGCATAATTTTGTTGCGCTGAACCGAACTGGCGACTGCCAGAACATTTTTTTTCAATTTCTGTGAGTGTATCACCCGGCAGGCATTCAAGATGAAATGCGTAGTTTCAGGCTCATTTGTACTCGTTACCCAATGATCCGACCATTTGAAAACACTAATAACTGGGTAGGCACAGCAGCGTCAGCTACGGGCTACCGCCTACCGCAATGCATAGCATTGAATTTAAAAGAGATATAAGAATCCTGACCGAACAAAGCACATTGACAAAAGAGCTAAATGAGGAATTTAGATAGGGAGTGGCTAGAGATTTCTTTGGAATTAGAGGACAGGAGAAAATGTTGCCCCCAGCCAGCAAACATATTCCAACGTCAGATCTGATTTAGCATGTACACATGTACAAAACCACCATAGAAACCATTTAAACATAGAGGATGCGTTTTGAGTCCTGAGCGGTCCGTGTCCCCCGAAATCGCCCCATTGGATCACGCTCCTTATCAAGATTCGTGCGAGCAGTCGCCACGGCCCGTTAGTTTTCACCCCCATGCGCATCTGGCCGCCCACCCGTTTCAGAGTCGTGCGAACCGGAGAAAATCTCTTGTTCTTATCTCCTCCCCGCGACCCACCCCCGCCGCATCCCCTCCCCCAGCGCGGCATCTCCCCATGACCCAACCCCGCTGCCTCCCCTCCCGGACGGGGCACTCTCCGGCGCGAGCCCACCACCGCGGCCCCTCCCCCGGTGCATGCCCTCCCCATCGCGGTCCCTCCCCGGCGCATCCCCTCCCCTTGTGCACGGCCAGGCCAGGCCGGGCGCCGCCGTCGCCTCCGCTACAAGCCCGCCCGTCCCTCCCTCCCCCGCCGCCACCTCCTTCCTCCTTCCTCCGCCCCCGCCGACCACCCGCCACCGCAGCCCACCGTTTACAACATCTACAACTCCAACTTCTGCTGGTCGTCACGCCGCGTGAGATCCGCCGCTAGCCCTACGCGCGCGAGATCCGCCACCGGCCCTACGTGCATGCGAGATCCGTCGCCACCGCATCGGTCATGAGCACGCCGGGATCTGCTGCTTCTACTTCTCAATGGCGGCCCTCCCCGGTGCCTTCACGAGGTGCTCCTCGTGCTGCAGAGTGACGCCCGCGGAGTGCGAGGCGGCCTTCGCCGTATCCACCACGGTGGGCCTCTCCATCGACGAGGCCGACACCCGACGCGAGGTGTACGACCCTAATGAGCTGGGCTCGCACCCTTCCCCGTCGGTCCTATCCCAATCCGGCCCCAACGACGTGCTTGCGGGCCGCCACCGCCGGCCTCCACCCCCGGTGCACCGGTTAGGGTAGGAGCGGGCGGAGCAGAGGAGAAGGGCTGGCAGGCAGGCGGCCGAGCAGCACCATCGGACCCGGAGGAGCGGATCCGGGTGCCGTCGGAGGGCACCAGCGCAGCGGCAGCGAGGGGAGGAGGAGCGCCTCCACCGCCGGTGGGGGGGGCAGCAGGGGAGGAGGAGCGCCTCCACTTTCTCCGGATCCGCCCCACCTCGCATCCGGAGGGGTGGCGTCCATGGCGGGCTGAGCGGCGGACGGCCATGGCCGGGCTCCACGCAGAGCGGCAGCCATGGCGGGTGGAGCGCTAGGCTCCAAGCCGGGTGGCGTTCGTGGCGAGCTGAGCGGCGGACGGCCATGGCTGGGATCCACGCCGGGCGGACCGGCGCGAGTAGTCGCCTACAACAGAGATCCATGCGTTATCCGAGTACGGGGGCGGCGGATGGCACAAATAACGGTCGTTCGCTACGGTCCGGCTGGGGTGGGGGGGTGGGGGGAGGAGGAGGGGGCGCCGAGGACTGAAAGTATTTTCTGTGAAACATATTCCACGAAACGAAACGGAGAGCAAATGGAGTTGTCAATCACAGCCAATAGTCGAAGTGATGTGGAATTTCCGAGACCAGTACGAGACTAAAATAAGGATTCCAAACAGAATCGAGATATAGAATCTGTTTCTTGGGGGAAATGTTTCAAAACACGATAGAGTAAATAAGACAAGAGTTTCAAGTTTCAAGTGGGGTAATCGAAACAGTGTCCTAAAGTAGAGGGTTCATATGCGGTGCGGTGGCAAGTTCCACCGGCTGTGAAGCTCCCGCTCAGGGGTTCGATCCCTGGGTGCCGCACCTCAACCCGATTTTCCCTTCTTTTTAAAGAATTGGTGGTGCTCCCACCCATGGTGTCCGGACCATGTATGTTACTTTTTCGGCAAAAAAAAGGTTACATGAAACCTTACCGTCCAAGATAAAATGCAAAACCTACCGACATGTTTGCTTTGGACCGAGCGAGAAACAAGGAATCCAATACTTCTTTATGGCCAAGGTCCAAGCTTCACAGATAAAAGTTTATTTGTAGCCCTATGTTGATCCCTTTCAGCCTCCTGAGCCAGCTTCACAGATAGCTTCTTCATTGTAGCCCTTCCTTTTGCTTCATATGCTCTTTTAACCACCTTAACCAAGAACACCATTGCCTTTTGGGCCTGATCTCTGAAGTCGTAGATCTCCACCATTTTGTTGTAGATTTCCAAGCAAACACCCTTACCAATCTTACCATAATACTTATGTGCATCCATCAACAACATTGACAGCTCATCCGCTGTAAACAACTGAAAGAAAACGTGCTTGGTCCTATGAACTATAAATTTTTCACAAAATTGGAACGATAAATTTTCGGCAAAATTGGAAGGGGCTAACATCTTTTGTCATGTAACCCTCGCCGAAGTGTGCTCGGATATTCTGAACGATAAAGAAAAACAGAAAAATTAGGCAAAGAGACAGCAAACAGACACATCGAGTAACAGGGGAAGAATATCAAATCAAGTACCTCCATAGCGTCTGGGTCCTTGAAGTGGTACCCATGCATAGTGAAAATGGCAAAGCCGGAGGGAGTCTCAAGAAGCAATGCAATCGGTTCATCATCCTCTGCGAATACAGAAGCATATTCAACAGGATTAAGAAGAAATGACATGCTTAGATCAATCACCAATTAATCATTGAAGCTAAAAGGCCCTCGCCTCTGCCCAACAAGCAGCTGCAACACTGAACCACCGATATAAGGCGTAGAAGTAGATGCTGGCTCAAATCCCAATGGACTTTGAGCCTTCGAGCACCACACCGGCGTCGGCTTTTGCCAGATCCATCCCCTATGGAATGCATGCGTTTGTACAAGTAGGCTCCAATCTAGGGTTTAGTCCTATCCTAACACGGGGGCAAAATACGAGTGGAGGATAACAACGGCAGGTGACTCACGGAGATTGGCGAATGGCCCAGCCGGAGAAGCACGTTCCTCGATGTCAAGGTCGTTCCTGCCGGATGAGAACGTTTCCTCTTCCTCGAGGTCGAAGTCATTCCTGTCGGCGTGGCAGATTTTGGCTGATAACGATCGGGACCCGAGGATGGCTCACCAATCGACACAGCCGCCGGACTAGGAGCGCGGCTACGTCGTAGCCCCATCGACGAACCAGTCTAGATTTCAAGATGCCGGAGTGGCAGACGGTTGATGATCCTTGTAGTGCCTGTTGTTCCAAGTAAACTTCTTATTGGCGGCAACTTTCCAGCACGTCTCCTGTCTTTCTTTATTTGGAGCGTAGAGTTGCCGCCTTGTCCCTCCCAGCCTCTTCGTCCTGTGGAAATTGTTCGTTGGAGTCTCGGATTCTATGATCCTTGTGTTACAAAATCTTAGGTAGCTCATGTCATATGACTACATATTTTATAGTCATATTGTGTCACAAAATTCCACCTTAATCAAGAATTAGTTATGTATGCGATATCTAGATTCTAACTTTATGCTTGCATGACACATGTATTCAAATTAATTCAACCAACAAAATCATCAAGTCGTATCTATATGCAACCAAGTTATCTTATGATACAAATGTTAGACCCACCTCTAATATTCAAAAAAATTATTGTTATTAGATGAAGGCTCATGTGGATTTTGTGAAACAATATGATCATAAAACATATAGTTATGTGACAAAGACCACAATAACTAAGGTTTTGTAACACAAGAACCTAGAGTTTGATGAAATTTACTCTAATTAATTTTTCATTTTTAAACCTGTTTGGTGTACTTTAATCGGTATCTCGGCTTGGCCGGGTGGTAGAACAACTGAAAACTGTGTGTAATTTTGATGCTTCCAAGTACTGAAATTCCAGGGAGGGCTCGTTATGGGAAAAATCATTTTTAACTTTAGGCCCAAATCTGCTCAAAAGAGCCCTAAACCTGTCGGACATCCCAAGTTCCCAACAATCGGTGTGACAGACCCGCCTCACGAAGAGGCGTTTCCGTCTCTAGGATCATCATGGGTGGCATCACGCGCTGTGATACCCGATATTACAACATACAAACATAAGCATAATTCAATGAATATAAGTACAAGTCTTACATTCATCCCAGTACAAATGTACATCGAGTCTCGAAAGCATCGAAGCTAATAAGTTTGGAAATAACTAAACAGCGGAAGCATTAAGATACAATCGCTCTCTCGGCGATACATCACGGGCATCCGGCAGAGACAGATGTTCCTGCCCTAGAACATCTTACCGGCACATCAACTCCTCTACTCGTTCGGACCGCACCACTCCCAAGTGTAGTGGCCGCCATCCGGAGTCCGGTCCTGCCGGACGTCGTCTCCGGCGTCGAAGTCATGCACGACGGTGTCCTCTCGAAAACCACATAGAGCAAAACCCCGAGCAACTAGAGCTCAGCAAGACTGACCCGTCAAGGTGGCCATCTACAGCCGACTCCTAGACATGCAAAGGCCAGGGGGATAGGATACATTTAAGCACTAAGCTAGCCTACAAGTGCATCCTTACTTTCAACTTTTAGCAGTTTAATTAAGTTGCTCGAAAGAATAAATTTAATTTGTACTAAGCTACTGCATTACATGTTTCCAAACAAGTAATTAAGCAATACAGCAAATTAATCATAATCATCATCATCAATGTTCCTCTTCTTACTACGTTCCGGTCGACGGGACAAGCGGTACTCGTTCATCGTGAGGGGTAGCGATTCGAATCGATTTACATCCTGCAGGAGAAACCTGATTGCACGTCACATACGCGCTTCCCGAAGCCGCATGAGACAACCTTTCCCAGCCGGCACCTGTAGTGTTAGTCGGGCCTAGCTCCCCGAGAAGGGTCCCCACGCGATGCCGTCCCCGGACGTCATCCGTGAGTAGAGTGCTCCCTTCTCTCCTCCCAAATTTCTGCCAAGTAACCAAGGGAGTAGGGTATCTCTCTAACATACAGCAACCATCGGTACGTCGGTTTACTGGGCCCATTAACTCCAGCATGCAAGCAGTATGTTCAAACTTATCCACATGGGCCGGACACGACGCGGTCCTTGTGTGCACGAGACGGGACTACAACCTTGAAGACTCTTTCAGTCCTTCACTTTCCACCTAAGTTGCCCGTCCGTCCTCCAATTTTTCATTCTTATCTCAATACTTAGCATCGTGTCCAAAAAGATGATTGTCCTATCTATGAGTGGTCTCCGTACCACTCGACAGATCATCGCCCTAGTTAAGCAAGCATCTAGCGTAGGGTGATCGAACCAGGGTAGATAGGGTCCTACTGCATGCTAGGGTTTTCATCACAACTCCTGTAGACCTAATGCACAATACAGACCTACAAGCATAGTGATAAAGATAAAATACTTAAATTAAAAGGTTGTGCACCGGGGCTTGCCTTGAGCTTGACCCTGGGTAGCTGGGTCAACGACAGCGAGTAGCTTCGGCTCCTCCTCGCTGGTTACCACGTTCACCACCGCAGCTACATGATGCAAAGATGATGTGTAAATTTGATGAAAACATGATGTTGAATACTTTACGGAATACGTGCGGATTTCATCAATTACATGTAATTCATGAGTGTAAATTAACTTGGTGTCCAGCGGGGTGAAAATGATTTAAGGAGATTATTTAATTTAATCTCCTTCATCAACTCCCATGAAGCATTTAAATCATTATCGCATGTGCAAGAAAACAATTCAATAACTCTAGCAAAACTAGGTAAAATAGCAATTAAATTGCTCCTGATCCTTAGGCACATGTTATAGATAATAACTAAATTAAGCTTCATAATTTGGAGTAATTAAGTAATTAATTAAGTCCTATTCTTGAATTTCCTAAAAAGAAATTAAGCTAAATAATTTGCTTCTGATTATGTCAAACTAAATGCACTATAAAATAATATATGTCTCAAGGAGTCCAACAAAATTTAGTTTGCAATTTTTCAAGGTCTAGAACTCTAGATAGGAATTTTCTACGTTTAAATGAATTTCGAGACTATTTACAAAAATGCCATCCGGGATTTAAATTTAAATATCCGCGCTCCGTGCCACACCGCGGATCACGGGTTCTGGATCCGCGTGTGGTTATGGCCACACGGGATCCCGGGCCGTGTGGCCCGCCTCGTGGCCTCACCGGCGCACGGCCGGGAGGCGGCGGCGCGGTGGCCGGAGCGGCGGCCATGGCTCGCGCGCAGCCCCGCAAGGGCCCGGAGTGTACCGCACGACACGACGGACTTGATGGAAGGCTCCACGCGGCCGGAGGCTCACCGAAGGGGCGGCGCGACGAGCGGCGGCGGTGCGCGAGGCTCCGGCAAGGTGGTGCGTGCTCGGGGTTGCTCGGGGAGGGGGCCGGCTTGGTCCACAAGCTTCACCGGGTGATGGGCTTTGTCGGCACGGCCTTGGTTGGGGATGAGCACGATCCGAGGCGGCCGTCGGCGTGGAGGTGGCGGCGGCCGGAGCTCCACTTCCGAGAAAAACTCCAAAATCCGGCAACCTCTTGGAATAAAACGGAAGGGTTAGGGTTTGAGCATGAGTCCCATCACCGTGCGCACGCACTAGCTCAAGAATGGGGGAGAATAGCTCACCGGAGGGGAAGTATTTTGGCCGCGACGGCAATGGCGGCCGGGGATGAGCTTCGAGGGGAACTTCGAATTTGAGGCTGATTTACTTCGTTATGGTCGGGGGTTTGGGGTGGTGGAGCACGGTGGGGGTGAGGCGGTTCCCGCGGCGTGCTTGGCCCACGTTGCGGCGGCCGGAGGTGGCGAGGCGGCGAGCTCGCAGGGGGGGCGGCGGCAATGGCTGGTGGGGGAGCTCGGGAGAGAGAGAGAAATGGGAGGGGGGGTTTCGACCGGGAGGGGAGCCTCCCCTTTGTCCCTCCGACCAGGTGGGGTCGAGCCGGAGGGCGGCCGCCACGCGGAGCCGGCGTATGGCGCCGGTCGGGCGCGGGGCATGGCTGGGCCACCGACAGGCGGGGCCCGCGGTATATTCCCCTGGCATCTTTTCTTTTTCCCGAATTTCCAATTGTGGTCCGATCCGGTTTTGAAAAATCAAAAGCAAGGCCTTGGATTCAAAAATTAAGGGAGAGAATTTTTCTGAAAAGTATAACTCTAGAAAGTGACATGCACGTCGAGTTTACTCAAAAATCCTTTCTAGATTGATTCTGAAAATTCAGAGAAAAGGCTTAAGTGCTAAGTTTGTCCGATTTATTTGGGGTATCAAACCTTGATGAAATCCAGTGGGGTTTTGTCCTAGATTTTTCATTTGACATGTCCTACAACATATACTTTTGGTTGACCATACTTGTGTTGTGGAAATTTGAGTTGTAGTTCAAACCAAAGTGGTTTTGAATTTATTTGCAGCGCAAACCATATTGCATGTCAATGAAAATTCTTGGAGGGGTTCATCCGGACCTGAGGTTGGGTAAATTCCTTATTTGCCATTGGAAATTATACCGTTCCCTTATTTGCCATCAAAATTTTCCAATTCCCTTATTTGCCATCGGATTAAAATTTGTATCCCTTATCTGCCACTCTAGTTATTTTAGTTGATAGAAATATTTTCTCCCATCACTAAAATGTTTATGCTACAATAGTAAATAGGTAATTCTTAGTATGTATTTTATGTCAAAAAAGGTTCAGATCTTTCGAATGAATATTAGTGGTAAATATTTTTGTCCTCAAAACATACCTTTAATTTTCATTCAAAAATTTTGAAAGAAAATAATTGATATAAAGTACAGTTGAGACGGACCTATTTTGCTACTATAGTACGAACATTATATCAATAAAAACAAAATTTTCTATCATCCAAAGTTACTAGAGTGGCAAATAAGGGATTCAAATTTGAACTCAATGGCAAATAAGGGAATTGGTAAATTTTGATGGCAAATAAGGGAATGATATAATTTCCGATGGCAAATAAGGAATTTTGCCTTTTAAAAATGCTAAGTTTACAAAAACGTGACACGGAGTGTCACAATCAGGATGTATCATTTCTCAGCCTCGCAGGAGGGTTAAGATTAGGAAAATGGCAATCGCACCAGCATGCAGCGGCCGTGCATGCAAGCGATGCTGCATGCGTCCTACAACCTAACCTATTGCAAATACGCAATCAGTCGCCCGCACCAGAGAATACGAATTCTATCGATTTCCTTGATGCCGATGTGCTGCGATTTCTTGCCAAGGTCGTTCCATCGAGAAGCAACATTTTTTTTAGATAATGGAAACAATAGTTTCCGACCTCTGCAAAGCACACAACCCACTTTTTGTTTTGATTTTGTTTATTACAAAGCACACAGCGAGGAGCAACAACTGACCTGAGCAAATCTCTTTCATAATATGACAAGAAGTACAAATATCACGGACATGGGATCTGACTTATCAGCCATAGAGCCGTTATTGTGGCCATGAGGGTCATGATTTTTTTTAAAAAAATAAAAACAAAAGTTGAAACTTATATTGATCAACCACAGGTTGTGTGGCACCTGCAACAAAACCCATTTACAATAGAAACAAAAAGAAAATATCTGAAAACTTGCAAAAGCACAGACTCAAAAACCATGGTTCCCCAAATCACCATGAAGCCCTTGCAGCTGAGACCATCACGGCATCATCCACAATAACGGCCAAAGGAGCATCGAAATCAGCTCGCGAAGTAGGTGACGAACAGCGCCACGAACATGAGGAAGTACGCGATCACTTGATCAATCGCCTGCACGTTGATCACCTGGGTCGCGGCCATTGCTGCCGGCTTGTCCTGCGCCATGGACAGCTGCATCATCCCGGAGAAGAAGAAGGCTGTGAACAGCAGTGCATACACCTTCACGGCTGCCATATCTTTGCTGCACAAGGCAAGGGTTGAAGAAGCTGCTGAACTAGATATGGATCACGGGTCACGTACACTCGTGCAGGTGTTCTAGCGTGGATGATGCGTATGGCAATGTGATGCAAAGGAGAATTGGTGGGGTATATATGTAAATCGAGTTTCATTTTTTAGTTAAAAAAAGAACAAGAGAGTAAAGAGTGAAGAGTTGCCAGTGTCCTTTCTTTGATCAGGATTTGTTTGATCACAAAAGAAATTAAAAGAAGACAAGAAGTTTGAAGTCGTGTTGAAACAGTCAATCTGTCCGTCCGGCTGGGCAGTATTGACTGTACTTGGAAGAGTACTACAACTGCTGTCGAGGCTGATTTTGGTTAGTGAGCCGGATTCTGAATAGCACTGGCTACCGGCATGGCAGAACAAGGCTGACCGGGCAAACTCACGCTGTCAGTTTCTGTGCGTGCTTCACACGGCAGGCATAAAAGATAAAATGTTTAGTTTCAGGCTTATTTTGAACTCGTTACCCAGTGATCCATCCATTTGAAAACACTAATAACCGGGTAGGCACGGCAGCGTCAACTGCCGGGCTGCCAACTGCCGGAATGCCTGATTCACGGTCACGCCCGCGCGCGCAGGGCTCATCTCCTCTCAAACCACATCGCATGCCTCAGGCGGTGATAGAGACAACTACTTTAACTTACCTCCTCATCAGCCATCCTGCCTTTTTCTTCCTCTTTTTTTCTTTGCTTTTTTTGCTCTCTCAGGATGGGAACTAGAAATTCCTCTCTTTCTCTCTTTCAATTTTTTTGCTCCTATTTCTTTTTGGATTAAACCCTTTTGTCATGATTTTTGTTGAAAGTGTTCAAACTTTATGTAGAAATTTTCTATCAAACTTTATTTTCAAAGTTTTGGATAAACGTTTTCACAAACTATCGATCACACTTTATTTTTAAACTTTTATTTTTTAAAAATAGCGAGTCCTGTTGGATGGAAGGAAGACACATATAGGGGCTCATAACTTTTTGTCTTGTAGTTGTCCGAATGTTT
Source organism: Chloris gayana (assembly GCA_031894775.1). Taxonomy (NCBI): domain Eukaryota; kingdom Viridiplantae; phylum Streptophyta; class Magnoliopsida; order Poales; family Poaceae; genus Chloris; species Chloris gayana. The sequence goes on from JAUNZO010002644.1 coordinate 52,371, forward strand.
GCTCCCTGACCTTCTCATGCGCGTGCGCACGGATTAGAGGTGCCCGTCAACTGCCACAATGCATAGTTTTGAACTTCTAAAAAAGTCCTGATCGAGCTTTGGTGCGTGTTGCAGCTGTTGGCAAGCCCGAGCTTGCGGACCATGGTAGAGTTTTTTTTCGCGAACACGCAGGAGAGCTGCGTGTCTTTGTATTAAGAAGAATGAACGGACTGATACAAAGGTCAGGAGACCAGGATTACATGTTTGATCGCGCCCTCTGAACTTTGTCTACCCTCTCTTCTAACATAATCACGATAGTAATTGGCTGAGCTTCTTTGCTCCCGCCAACTCCCAAAGGCGCGCCTCTTCTCTTATTTCCCAAATAAGCTCCTCTACTCTTGGTTGTTCACTGTCGAACACGATGCGGTTCCGGAGTTTCCAGAGCTGCCATGCCGTTAGGATGATGAGTGTGTTGGTTCCTTTCCTGTCCTCGCTCTGAGTTTTCCGCAGCGTCCGACGCCACCAAACTTGAAATCGCTCTTCCTGGTTCCGCGGCGCCAGTTCTCCATCCCCGCACCATTGAAGCACCCGGAACCAGACCTCCCGGGAGAAGACACAACCAACCAAAATGTGGTCAATTGTTTCTTGGCACTGATCACACAGAGGACAGGCCTCTGGATGCGGTAGGTCCCGTCTTTGTAGTCTATCAGCGGTCCAGCATCGATTCCAAGCTGCTAGCCATAGGAAGAGCTTAGCTTTCAGCGGTGCCCACATACGCCAAATGCGTTTGTAGGGCTCAAACCTTGTGCTGCCCGCGAAGAATCTTTCATAGGTGATTTGCAGAGCCAACAAAGGGCAAAAGAGTCATTCCTCTCACACTCAACATAAATGATATTATAATCAAGCTGGTGTGCTACAACTAATTGTGTAGTAGGCCTGACCAAAATACAATATTTGCGACGTGGTGTACCTAAAAGTCCAGTTTCTATAGTATGCTACAACAAATTTCCCTTTTTTGTTAAATTAAAAAAAGAGGTCCATTTTAAAGTTGAAACTCAGGTCCTCTTTTGCAATTGTCCCTAGCACAAAATAATCCGACCTCGGTTACCGTTGCATCAAACTACTTTGGGCAATCCGATACCTTGTACTGATGTGGTCAGCATCTCTGCTAACACCAACATATGAAGTTGTGTGTTTGGCATAAGCATGAACCAAGGAAAGTTCGATCCATATCAGTGATTTGGAGGAACTTGCGTAGACGATTGAAGAGAAGGTTCAGATATTTCTTTTATGGATTTGAGACTGCAGTAGAAGAGTCCAATTACAAATAAAGAAAAAAAAGATTTGTTGTTACATATTAATATAACTAAATTATTGCTGTTGGTAATCAATATGATATTTTGTTTACTGGTACTAGTAGTATCTTAATTACTAGTGAAAATATATAGTCCCTCTATTCGTCATTCCATCTTTGTTTCCAGCGTACAAAATGACCTGCCGGCAGAACAAATAAACTTTGTGCTGGAACTACAACAAATATGTAACAGAAGAGCGAGTATTCATATATCCAAACCAGTTTAACAATACTAGAATAGCATAAAGAAAAGTTCAAAAAAGAAGAATAGCATAAAGAAAAAAAGCGTAATGCTTCATCAACGAGGCATATAATACAGTGTCAGGTCTCAGCGAATAATATGGTTCACTCGATCGGTCCCGCATGTGCAGACTGATAAACGGAGGACGACTCCGGTGAATAAGATCTTCCTCTGGGATAATAGATCAATCTGCCGCCTTCGTTTTCAGAAGAGGTGCGTCCTCCATCTCCACATGCAGTCTCGATCATCATTGATGGGTTCCAGTCCATGTTACTCACTGATGTGCTCTGCTCGGAGGTCAAGGAGCTCCAGCTTTGTGGTGGCCACGAAATAGTTGGCTTCAACAGAGGCACGTCTGGCGGTGGCACGGACTTGCCGATGATCTGCCCCACCTCCACCATGCTTGGCCGATCCCACGGGTTTGGGTTGCTGCAGGCCATACCAAGCAGCAATAACCGAATCACCTCATCAGCGTCGAACTCTGCTGTGTCGGTGAGCACCGGATCGACTGCACTAAGTAACTTGCCTTCCCAATGAAGCTTCCAGACCCAATCTGTCACGTGGCCAACTTGCGCGATTGCCCGGTTTCCTGTGACAATCTCAAGGACGAGCACTCCAAAGGCAAAGATGTCCGTCTTCGTCGTAGCCTTGCCACTGCAGATGTACTCGGGCGCCCTGAAGCCAATTGTTCCAGGGATACCTAGGTCAGTGTAGGAGCTTTTGCCATCGGCCACAACGCAGGCAAGTCCGAAGTCTCCAAGGCGTCCTTGGAAGGCGGAGTCGATCATGATATTGCTTGCCTTGATGTCGCGGTGGAGCACCATAGGCTCATACTCATGGTGAACATACTGCAGCCCCGTTGCAATGTCCTTGACAATGTTGTAGCGAGTTCCCCACCGGTAAGTAAAAGTAAGCTCCTGCTGCTGATTGGTGCTGCTGCGGAAGAGGTGTTGGTCTAGACTACCATTGGGCATGTACTCGTAGATAAGCACCGGCTCTCCTCTGTTGTAAGACCATCCTGAATATTGTTGTGCACAAGGTTCATAGGTTATGAATATATGTCACGGGACTAAAAAATAGATATGAGTCACCTTTGTAGGTGGATCTTGCATGACAATGTGATACTTAAAGTAGCTATGATAAGGAGACGAAACTTTGTGAACTTAATTGACCATGAGTACTTTAAGCCCAACTTCAAAAAGGGATACAAGAATTTGCTGTTTTCTCAGAACTTTATCGAACGTTAGGATTCATTGTGCCGTACGAGAATTTAATTTAGAGCTGAAGAGAACTTTTATAGAAGCTAAGAGGAGCTATAAGAGCTTTAGAGGATTCAAGTAGAGGCTCTTCTTATTAGCGATGATTATCAGGGAATCATGAGTTACACGTTTCTCAAATTTTTATGAAACTATTAGTATGTTTTCAGTATCCTAATTTTCGTAGAATTGGATCATGGTAAGTAGGTAAGAATCTTATTACTAGCACACTTCGTTCGATGGTTACTAAATTGATATGATTTAATATTTTGCTACATAAGTGCTTAACCCAGTTTGTACTTGATGCCATTAGGACATTTTTAATAAAAAATAAACTTCATAATGTTTCTGATCAAACCATATGGAAATGTTATTTATAAATTTGATAAACAAAAGGAGCCACCATGTTTTCTCTCATGATATAGAAATCATCACGTCAATTAAAGAATAAAAGAAAGAAAAATTATTCGCAATTGTCATGCCATTATAAAAAAAATAGATAAAAATATGCCTTCACATGTATTTTTTACTTTTAGCCAACATTTTCGTTACTGAAAATAACCTAAAATACTTATGTACAAATTAGCAAGTATTCTGTTTGTCATTATAAAAGCATTGAGCCCAAGGAATCAACCGGAAAACAATAGTGATTGAAAAATAGCGATAATAAATTCACAAGAGATACAAGATAATTCAATAGCAATAATAATTTTATTATTGAAACTAGCAGTAAAATTGGAATAGTTATATACTGATCGGGTAAACGAGTGAGAAAAAATTGACAGAAAGAGAGTAGACATTACCAATGAGCGGAACAATGTTTTTGTGGCGCAGACGGTTTATGATGCTGACTTCCGCGAGGAAATCCTGGTAGCGTCTGTTGTTGTGCCGAGTGAACTTCTTGGCGGCAACCTCCAGCACCTCTCCCTTATTTGGAGCAGGGAGCCTACATCTGTAAACAGCACCGAATCCACCTTGTCCCAGCCTCTTCGTCTCATGGAAATTGTTGGTTGCCTTCTTGATGTCAGTGAAGTTGAATTGAATTGGGACCCCTGGAAGGAGCTGCATGGACTCGGCAAGCTGATCCAAGTCCTTCTTCCACCGCCGATATTTTGAGTTGAAGTAGAAGTACACGGCTGCAGCGATTACTGCCGTGGCAGCTGCTGCTCCGAGAGCAGAAGGCAATATGACGGCAATACTGGTCTTCTTCTGTGGCGAGTCTTCAATCTCCGGGATCACAAACTCAATCGTCGAGTTCCAGGTGTGAAGCCGTAAGAGTTGCCCCAGCGAGGCGGAAAAGCCAAACAAGCCATTTGCCGAGATGGAATCTCTCGCGTCGAGGTGCTTGACCTTATTGGCGCGAGAAGGCTTTTCTTTGCCTGCTGCACCGGTGGCGACGTAAACTGAAAGGTTGTGAGAAGCACGGTTGTAGTCGATCCACACGCTATAATATCTCGCTCGAGTGGATGAATTCCGTGGAGCCTCAAGCTCGAATTCCACCCTGACAGTTCTTCCCGAATGAAATCCTGTGCTGTTCAAGCTTTTGATCTCGACGGGTATACTCCTTTTAGGGCGGAAAGGAGTATGACCCGTCGAGTGTTGCTCCAGTCTGGGGAGGATGTCGAAGAGCAGTTTGGAGTAGAATCGTCTTCGTGTTCCATAGACGCTCAGGGTGAAGATGATGCTGAAAGAAACTTCATGGTAGTTTGTCCCATCATAACCATCGCTTGTTTTCCATAGATCGACCCATTTAGGGATGATGAACCACCCAGAGTCGGACAAATTAAACGGGGGAGAAGATGAATTTTTCATGTAATAGCCGAGGGTACCCGGTAGTAACGTGGTTGATCGCCTGCCGACGCGAAACAAAAGGCCCTGATCCATTCGTTCGAAGGAAGTGCTCCGTGAGTATATGGCCGTCTTGTTGATCTGATTGGAACTGGTACAGGTGCATGGCTTGGCGCAGGAGAAGATTAGCGACCATATGATTAGGAGGATTGAGAAAAAACATGGGGCAGGAGGTAATACAAGCTTGTTAACCTGACCAAACATCCTAGGATTCCTTGCTATGCTTTGCGTTTGCACATTGGCGACCTCACATGACCATTTGCTTTATAACCCTGGTTGATAACTTCTGCCCACCGCTCCCCCTCCAAAAAAAAATATGGCTCTTCGTCACTTATAATTAAAATATACTAAGGTAGGCATCTCAAAAGGACATAGCATAAACTGATTCAACTATGTTCCTAAAAAAACTGTTTCAAAAATGAAAATGCACTGAGTCATACCATATCATCCTTATTACCAATGGAAGGAAAAAGAGGGGTAGCAAAAATTACAGTGAAAGATATTCAGGGGAAATTCATCAATTAATCAGGTTACAACATGATGACTTTTGACCAAGCTTAATAGGAAAGTAAACCGAACTGCATAATGACCTTTGACAAAGTTTAGATACCTCTCAGTACCAACGGCATCTACATCTTCATGGTACTTACAGCGGTTTACATAGATGATCTGAATATATTCCATGAAGCAAGCTAGTGATATTGACTGCACTCTATATACTAACCCGTTGATTCAGACTGCATTGTAGACTAACCATTTAATCAGGGATTAAATTACGAACTAGCCGAGTGACACATATCTGTGTCCGATCTGATTCAATAATGAATTCAACAATACAGTTATAGTTAACAATCTATTGCATAGGATACCTTGTTAATTTATCTTCTGCTTTATGATCATATAATATTTTTTTCTTAATAACGGTAGTGGATAAATATTGCACTTACATACGGGTAGCATTGCTGGTTATTTTTTTCGTAATGATGATGATAGGTAATTTAAAAACATATGTGAAGGTCATATTTTAGCTTAATATTTTTATAGTAGTAGGTAATTTTAATTTATTATTTGGTTAATATGTTAATTTTAGACTTTAAGAGGGAATGTGATGTCTTTTTTTACCAATAAATAAGATACACTACTACCAGAAAAGCATTTTCAATGATAGCGGCAGTATTATTGTACACTGCACTGGTGGTGCATGGAATAGGGGTACTGTTCCTCGCACTGCACTGCACTGTTGGCACGAAGGAGCATTTTGTTTTCAGATATATGTGGTTCGTCAATGTACAATATGAAATTTCTAATGTTCCTTTACAAAAAAAATTATTTGCTTCACAAGTGAGAATTAGCTCTGTATCTGTGCACGTTCTTCCAACCGATAGATCCGATCTTCCATATGAAATTTCTAATGTTCCTCGTACAAAATTGCATATGGAAGATCAACAAAATCCAACCGTGTCCTATATTTAAATTCAAAGGAAATTTATCTGAAGGACTCACAAAATAAAATCAGAAACAACTGTACTAAGCATTTGTTCTATTCCATATAACCTCTGCTCATAATAAACCTCTCGTCCTGTCATCATTTTTTCTGACATGACATGTAATTAATTACAAATGAAATACTTATTGAGACTAGCCTCAGCATGTAACGTCCCGCCACTCCAAGCCGGACCCGCTTACTTCGATAGCTTAATAGGCCCTCAAGATTTTTCCACAGACCAACACTAGTCTTTTCTCGTGCACTTTGTCCTCACTCATGCACACCAGGAAATCACTTTCCAGTCGGTCACCCATCCCTAAATTGCTCCAAGCCAAGCACGCTTAACCTTAGAGTTCTTTAGAGATGAGCTTCCGGAATAGAAGTTGTAACTTGCTGACATGAGTATTCTATCAATCCTATTAAGCCCTGGGCTAGGATGTTACACACCACCTCCGAAAGATCGAGTCGGCTTGGTCTTAAGATTTAGGAAGTCACCGAGCGTTGCCTCCGACTGAAAGAATAATTAGCCGTAAATGCAACGCCTGGACTTGAACCGCATGGTTGGTTCTACCATAAGAAAATTAATCACCTGAGCTAAGCTCAGTTTGCAAAGCATGTATGTTTCTGTTCACAACTTCACAGCCTTCTTCTTCGGGTCCATGCAGCTTGTCCATGGCACAGCCACAGGACAAGTCGGCAGTGGCAGCAGCCCAGGTGATCGATCAGGTGGTAGTGGCGGTGGCGTACCTGCTCATGTTTATGGTACTGTTCATCACTACTTCGCAAATCGCAAGCTGACCTCGATGCTTCTTTAGTCAGTCGCGATGCTGGATGATGGTCTCAGCTGCTACGGCTTCCTGGTGATTCGGAGAGCCATTGTTTGACTTGGTTCTTGTATTGTGAGTTGTGCCGACAGTTCTTTTAGATTGTGATGCAAGCGCTATCCTGACCTGTGTTGAGATAAGTTTTTAAATCAGCTCTGAGAATATGTATGACGTTTGCACTTTGTTCGTCAAAATTGCAAATATTATCAAAAAGGACACCCGAAGGAGTCAAATTTCTCTAGTATATCCTTACCACCCTCATTTCTACGGGTAAATTCCTTTGTTGCCATTTGAAATTCTACTATTCCCTTATTTGCTATCGAAATTTTTCAAATCCCTTATTTGCCATCAGATTAAAATTTGTATCTCTTATCTGTCACTCTAGTGATTTTAGTTGATAAAAATATTTGCTTCCATCGCTAGAATGTTTATGCTACAGTAATAAATAGGTTTTTCTTAGTATATGCTTTATGTCAAAAAAAGTTTCAAAATTTTTCCTCAAAGTTATCTTTAATTTTCATCCGAAAACTTTGAATTTTTTTGACATATAGTACACACTTAGACAGACCTATTTTGCTACTATAGTACGAACATTGTAGTAATAGAAGCAAAGTGTTCTGTCATCCAAAGTTATTAGAGTGGCAAATAAGGGATTCAAATTTTAGTCCAATGACAAATAAGAAAATTGAAAATTTTCAATGACAAATAAGAGAAATGTATAATTTCCAATGACAAATAAGGAATTTACCATGAAAGGATGTGAGCAACGCTTCCAACACGATGAAAGCCAAATGATATTAGATTGATAGTCTTTTCATTTATCCCCAACACCCCCAATCAAATGAAATTAAAGTGTCCATTGAGATTGCCCTCGTAGGGGTAGGGTGTATCTACGTGTGTTCATAGGGATGAGTGCTCGTTCGTGTATATATATAAATGTATGTGTTTGTTATGTATTCATGTTGATAGGAAAAACGCACGGATTGACGCCTCGCCCGTCGGAGGAACACACGTTGGTCTCGAAGATCTACTTAACTCCAAGCAGGACCAAATACTAGAACGCGGTGACGAATTTTCGGGCGTACCAGTTGGTTTTCCCTGCAAACCAACAAAGACAAATAGAGGGTGTAAAATTCCTGGGTTATCGGCCCAGATAGGCTGATAAGTAACCACAACTGAAGATTTAAAATAAGACATAAAGTAAAACGCATCGGATATCGGTTATTCAGTTCATCGGCATCTAATTGAAAATAAACAGGACATGAAGTAAACATTTTGATTCATCTTGGCAGATTGGTCCTGATATCTAATGCTGCTGATAGTATCAAAATAGGCTTTATCATGCAGATCGGCACTTGAATATGTATAAATTGGCAACAACAGATAACTAAAAGTAACTCTGTCGATTTATGATTAACTCAAACTAATTCTTGAAATCAAAGGATTAAAGCATGCAAGGCATATGAAATTACTGAATTATCAAGGTAACAAGGTTTAAATCTAATCTTAACCGATGAATTTGGCAATTAATGTTTCATGTGAGATAGATCTAAATGTGGTAAGCAATCGGCTAAACACCCCGATTCAATGATTAAATCGCTAACACAAATCATTGTTTATATTCTACCAATTATCCTTCGACTAGGACAAGTCAACTAAGAAAAGACAAAGCAACATAGGACAAGTCAACTATATTGCACTAATCAATAGATACAAACTAAGATCAGCGAGAGCAATCCCAGGTATATTACTAGTTCAACCTAATCCCTATCACCCGCTCCATCGTAGGACAAGTCAGCTCCAACAGAGCCATATAGGACACGTCAACTGTACTATTACGAATACGAATGCTAGAGAACAGATTGAATCGACAAGCATATCTTAATCATGACTCGAATAGCCCAATCGACCGTCTACTAAAGCACTAGCATCGACAACAAAACAAAACTGGACAAGTCAACTGAATCGAACAGGATAGGACACATCAACTATCCCAAGTCACCGATATTTGTAACTAAAGCTTCGATCGACTGAAACTATCGGATAACTAGCAGTTACATCGATTCTAGCACGGACAAGTTGACATGAAAGATTCGATGCACTTACCTGATGAAATCATTGCCGATGTCGGAGCCTCGAGAGCTCGAGCGAGTTGACGAGAAAATCCGTCGAGTTGATTGTGACGATAGGCTGAGAGTTGTATTTGATTGTGTTGTTATATTATAATGGTCCTAGTCTACTATTTATATCCTGGTCACACCGACCGACTCGATGATGTCCTACACCGATTCTATCACTCTTCTTCCTATTTTACATGACATTTCCTCAACGATAACTTTGGAAATAAAACTACGACTTCCAAAAAGATGCCGCCTGATTGCTTCCGGTGCTTCCATCGTGGCAATCCGAGTCTTCTTTAACCTTTCCATCCTTCTTTATAGCCGCACATCCACCTCATACTCGTACCATTGACAAGTGGGCCTAGATCCAAAATCTGATGCCAACAATTTAATTCGCGAAAAAAAAGAAACATATAGGCTTTTTTCTTGTTGGTCGCACTTCTTTGTTCGTTATGGCCTTTTTCTTCTTTATTGAGCATGCCTATTCCTTCTTGTTTTTTAGCATCATTTATTGGTACTCTAACTCCTTAGGTTAAAAGTTGTTGACCCTAAATTTTTGCCTGATGATGGGTCGCGCCCGAAGTCACGGCTCACATCCAAAGAGCGGCCTTGTGCTGAATTAGGCCCACTAAAGTTCCAAGTTTTTTTTTTTTTGATAACAACTAAGGTTCCAAGTTGAATGTAACTTGGAGTAGAGGAAAGGAAACTAGAGATAGAGTTGGGTAACTTCCCCATAAGGGAAGGCAACATTTACTCATGAAACCCTCATTGACGAGCACTTCGCTGCAATACATATCCGAATTGGACGTATGATTATTATCCTTCGGGAGGCCTGAACCATTATAAACCTCTCATGCCCCGTGAGATTGATCTCGCCCGAAGAGTTACCCTCGATCCGATCTAATAATATCTGCCTATCTCTTTTCGAGCGTCAACGGAGGCATGCCAAGAAATGGGGGAGGGCGGGGAGGGGAGCTGCGAGATCCGTCTCGCCGTTCGCCGATGGCTTACGACCACGACATCAAGATTCTGGTGGGAGCGCTATTCCCGGAACCCTAGTCTTCACCACCGATGGTGGCGGCAATATGCAACGCGAAGAGCCGGGGAGTTGGCGTTCTCCTTCGAGCTTCCCCTCGGCCTCCCTAACACGGTCGAAGTAGTCCGCTAATGCTTCCATGTTCAACCCAGCTGGGCTCGCCCCGGGGAAGATCTACGGAGATCGGTACCGCCATGGCCAGGTCATCTTCCATATTGCCAACATAAAGAAGTTTCTTGTGTTCTACATGGGTCACTCGAACGATGAGCATGCCTACTGCTCCAATAACGACTTTGGCTACGACTATGTCAATCATTACCCCGAAATATTAGGAAATCTTGCATGGGTCCCGGGAGGAGAAGACCATGGAGTCAACATGGCGGATCGACCACGGCACGCCTCTAGCCAATACCGACCATCGGTGTGGATAGGGAGGAAAGCTCCCACGCTTCGAACGGGTGTGGACCCCTAGCGCACCCGCAACCACTCTAGCAAAACCTCAACCCGGAGCTTGAGGTGATATGACTCCATACCCTCTTCGAGTCCATCCAACGGATGGCCACTACTCGGAACACCACCGGTACCGCTCCTGCTCCAAGAGGCGGAAATTGCGCAACGCCTCGAGGGGATGCCTATGCGGCTCCAACCTACGCCTGCAGAAAACCACGAGGAGTAGCCGCACCATGATAGACGAAACCGTCGTAACAGGCGGGCACCCGGCGTGGCAGGATCACTAGCCGGCCGATCTCATCCCCCGACCGATCCGAGAACCGTCACATGCAACGATAGCCGGCTCGAGATAACGCTCCGGAGCATAGCGATGTGCGGGCACCGAACCTGCCACCGAGGATCGATGAAAGGCCAGCCCGACCAGTGAACCGATGAGCTTTCAAAGCCCTCACTGCCGCCACACAATAGGTGGCCTAGCCCAGCAAGTTCAAACCAAGGTCCATCGAAAAATACGATGGCTCCGGCAATCCCGATGAGTTCATCCGGATCTACCGCATGGTCATTGAGACTGCGGGAGCGACAAAGTGGTGATGGAAAACTACTTGTCGACAAGGCCTTCAAGAGGTTGAAAGGCGCAAAGAAGTGGTTTGAGATCCACAGCACGACCTCCTATGACCTGAATGAGTGCAACATATGCCGAAGCACGACAGGGAGAGGAAAGAGTGAGAACGATACGAGGAACGTCATCGTCGATACCGTCGCCGCCATGACCACCATGATGATGATCAACACCAACATGAACAACATCGTGATGACCTCCACCGCGATGGTCGGCAAGGAGATGAGCACCGCCGCGTTAATTGGTGAAACAAAGATCATCCTCGGGAGGAGCACCAACATCGTCGGGACGATAGGGAAGAGGAGTACCCGGAGATCAACATGATCTTCGGAGGATCCACTATGCCCATGTCTAAAATGTGGTGCAAGGAGCTAGAGAGGGAGGTCCGCGAGGCCCAACCCATTGAAGCCAAGGCTGATCACTCGAAGTACGGAGTCACGGTGATCTCCTTC
>JAUNZO010002645.1:0-66712 GCA_031894775.1 Chloris gayana
GTGTTTGTTTTCTAGGGTCTAAACTTTATAGCTGTTAAATCAAAAAGAATTTTACTTATTTAAGAGTACTTAAATAAAGATTAATTATAAAATAAATTACAGGCCCTTAGACTAATTTACGAGACGAATCTAATGAGGTTAATTAAGTCATGATTAGAAGACGGTTCTTGTAACATCACTTTAGCAAAATATAAATTAATTAAGCTCATTAGATTCATCTTGAAAATTAGCATCAATCTGTCAATAGGGTTTATCATTAAATTGATCGAAATATTCATAAATAGTAAGATTCTCTTTGATGTAACAGTGTTAAATTTTAGAGGGCAGAAACGAACATGGCCGATTTGTAACAAGCCAGGTGAGGAATGTGAAGTAAGGGTGTGTTCGTTTACTGGGGTCTAAATTTTATAGTTGCCATATCAAAAAGAATCTTATTATTTAGAATACTAAATAAAATTTAATTATAAAATAAATTACAGGCTTCTAGACTAATTTATGAGACGAATCTAATAAGTTTAATTAAGTCGTGATTAGAAGATGGTTACTGTAGCATCACTTTAACAAAATATAGATTAATTAATCTCATTAGATTCATCTCGAAAATTAGCACCGATCTGTAAAAGGGTTTTGTCATTAAATTGATTGAACTATTCGTAAATAGTAAGATTCGCTTTGATGTGACAGTGCTTAAATTTTAGAGGGAAGGAAACGAACACACCCTAATTGATTCTTCAAATCTTATCCTCTACTATAAGATTTCCCTGCTGGCCCATGTAAAAGCTTAGTCCTGGGAGAAGGGTCCGCTTTGTCAGGCTGCAGCAGCAGGTTGCCCTTCCTGGAGGCTGGACCAAAAGCAACCCGGCCCTGTTCGTTTCTAGGTATATAATTTTTAGAAAGGTCAAATCAAAGAGAATTTTATCATTTTGAGATACTTAAATAAAGTCTAATCTCGAAACTAATTGCAGACTCCCTATCTAATTCACGAGACGAATCCAACGAGGGTAATTATGGTGTTATTAGAAAATGTTTACTGTAGCATCACCTGTAGTAAAACATAGATTAATTAGGATTATTAGATTCGTCTCGCAAATTAGAGGGGATCGTGACATAGGTTTTGTCATTAAATTAATAAAAGATCTACTTAAATAGTAAGATTCTCTTTGATGTGATGAGTATAATTTTTAGAGGGCAGAAAACGAACAGGGCCTGGTCGGTCGTCCGGTCCGGTCCTTAGTCCTAGCTAGATACGTACTACGTACTAGTAGACTTTTTGCTTTTCGTGTGTAGACATAGGCGCGGCTCCGACAGTGCACGTTTCCTCGTCAGTCGTCACCACCCGACCGCCGCGCCACACGTCGTCTTCCTGCGCACGCTTCTCTTTGGCGTTTCATTGCAGACCCGTAACGCGCGTGCCCTTGTGGTCAGGCTCGGCGATCTGACGCTCAATTTGCCAGTTGGGTCGTTTCCGGTGTCGGTTGTTGTGTGGCCGCGAGGCGAACACATCGCGTGCGCGACACGAGTTGCCGCTGCCGCGCGTGCGTTTCACCGTCACCCCGTCTCACTCGCCATGTCTCTCCGCTGTTCCCCGACGCAACAGGCAACCACGCGCACAAGCGTCCCGCCGGCGGCGGCGCCGTGGCCGCGCCGGCGCCGTGCGTTTCATGTGCTGTGGTGGCCCGCGCGCTGCTCAACAGGTCGGTTTCGCTCTCGCCTCGTGTCCGGCAGCGTTGGCATCGGGCGGGCACCGCGATCTCGGTGGCGGGCGTCAGCGCGAAGACCTTTTTCCGCGCGCGCGCGCACACGCGCGTCTTGTGTTCCGACTGCCCGGCGCTTCCTCTTCAACGGGGAGCGGAGGGCGGAGGCTTGGACGGAGCACGCCGTCCGTGTGAAATCGCCTGCAGAAACTACACTAGAAACGAGGTGAAGACAATTTCAGCGGAATTATAACGCCAACTGGAAATCTTTGTCCCGGACGGTAGTACTAGTTTAAACCTTCGCGTAAGCTGCCGGCCGTCCTCTTGCGACAAGTGCGGCGCACCCGCCCGGATGAATGGGGACATGTTGACCTCCAGAGGTCGGATTAGCGAGGCAGTTGGGGCCCCTTAATGACGCTATCGACAGCATAGGAAACTCATTAGTGACCTGGATTAGCGAGATAGATCAACCCGCATGATACAATTTTTTTTTCGAAGGGAAAAAAATTAGGAAAAGAGAGGCAGGGCGAGGACGGATCTAATAGTACCGCCGTCCAGTGCCGCTCGTTGGCTGGCTCTGGCTCGGCCCCGCCTTTAAAAAGAAAGCAGCGCAGGCATCTTGTTGCTCGACCCGCCCGCCTCATCTCTCCCCATCCATTCCTCTGTCGCAGCCACTCACCCAGGCTACGCCTACACCATGGCGGCCGCGAACGGGAAGCACGACGGGTTCGAGGTGCCCAAGGTGGAGGTCAACTTCACCAAGCTCTTCATCAACGGCCAATTCGTCGACGCCCTCTCCGGTACACGCCCCTTCCTCCCTTCCCTTCCCTTCCCCTCCTCCCCGATCGGCTCCCGACAAACCACTCTCTGCCAATCACCCTGCCGCCGCCGCCGTCAGGTTTCGCCTGAACCAGTGCCACTGGCCTCGTCGTCGCGGTAGGTTCGTTATAATTATTAAACCGAAGAAGAAAGGGAAGAGATGCATTGTTCGTTAGGCGATGCGATTTTCGCTCCTCCATCCGGGAATATCCGCTGAAAACATGTACATGTGTGGTTCCATCGGCAGGGTACAAGACGACACTGCTTCCTCTTGGTTTTATTCGCCGGTGAGTTGGGGCCCTACATACATGTCTTGTTCCTTCGTTATCTTAAAAAAAAATACGTGTCTTGTTCCACGGGCAAATTACCATTCCCGCTGGATCGGAATTTCAGCTTGGCTTGTCACCACGCACTGCCTTTTGTTTTTGTTTTGGGGTAGTGAGTCAGTGGACTCCAGTAGTCTAACAAAAAACCAACCGCATTATTGTATTCTTACTGCAAACAGTAACTACAGATCTAGTACTCGTGAGCACGCCGCTAGTACATTTTTGCGGGGTTGATTATATATAATCGCCTGTCCAAAACGTGTGGCCTGACGCTGACGCTCCGTGTTGACGCAGAAGAAGAAGAAAAACATAACGTTCTCGGGAAGCCAGACTTGTGCGCTCCCTTCCATGTGTATACGGTGCACGATGATAAAAAACCGTGCGCCATAGCAGTAGTGGTACACGTACAATTCTCTTTTTTTCTACTTTTACAAATTGGTTGACACTATACATGTATACGTATACCAAATTATCATCATCATCAGAAATTATGAACTGACAGCGACTAGGAAGCCTCATGAACCCGCCAGTAGATATATATAGGCTCGCTTTCAACATGATGCATGAGAATTCGATAGGACTGTTGACTCCGATCCAAAAGGCTTTGATTTGTGTGTTGGGTCGAAAAGCAAAAATATGTGAATCAGACTTCCATGCTGGATTGCGTGGCTGATTCAAACTGTACTAGCACTACTGCCTAATTAGCCGCCGTAGGTGCGAAGTTGACACTGACCAGCCGTATTTCATCGGACTTTGCTCCACCAGGACGATTGTAGATGATTTCGACTGTACTAACACTGCCTAATTAACCCGCCATATGCTTTGGGAAATTGACAGTCGTGTGCAAAAAGGCTTTTCGAAACCGTAGTAAAATTAGTCCAACTGCGGGTGATGTACTAGATGACCCTGACTTGCCAACTTATTGCTGATGATTTGATTCTGCTGAAATCACTGTGCGTGTTAATTAGTTGGGTATCCCAATCAACTAAATTCGCCTCACCGGTGTCCTGATGAATCTTGATACGGGGTCTCCATCCAAGTTTATTGCTCCCACTACACAAGGTTGTATTGTACAGCCACAACACGCCCCCGAGAAGCTGGTAACCACACATAAACCGTGCTAACATAGATCCGGTCGATCCTGATCCCAATGCGCAGGGCAAGATCGCATCAAAACAGGACATGGAAAGCTCACGTGATAAGGCTCGCTGGAACGTGGTTGCATCGATCTATATGCTTCCTGCTATGTGTCGCAACTTAGTAAAATAAAGGCCACGTGCACCACCGTTGCGCGCACCAGGCAGCTGAAAATCACTTTCAAACGCGATAATGCTGATCTCGCCGTCGCCGTTACTATGACAGCCACAAAGAAAAACGTCAACTACTCATAAAACAATTACTTAGCTGTACATTAGTTAATTATTACCATCACCATGTAGGACACACTAGTGACTTCAACATCAAAGACTGGTGTATTGTATTTTTCTGTAACTCATGCAGCATTAGTGCACTTATACCTATTAGGAGAGTCACCTGCTTCAATGATATAACATGTTGCATTGAGCCTATCGTCCAAGATACAATAAAATATAATTCGCAAAAAAGATACAATAAATAAAACATATAATATCTGCTAGGCAGCATCTGGTCCTGGAATATGTGTGGTACTCTTGATTCCTCAACCAAGAGATTTCGTGTACCATTGCATCCATATACTTAATGTAATCTTCATCTGATTGGATGGAGACAAGCTGCCCGCCAATTTCGTAGCTGCATCTTTTTGTTGGAATGCTTTGGAGCAATCAGTCAGCCACCCTGTACTTTGATGATGCTAGACTTGTCTTATTGCGTGCGTGCTTGCTGAATAGTTTATGATGACTGACCTCGAAAACGAATTCCGTGCCACTGGGGAAAATAGTGCTTGTCTGCACCGTACCGACGCCGCCTAATAAGTCAGGCTTGTGACGGTAGAGCCGTATCTCTGGTGCTAATCTTAAAAAAATATCTTAAGATTAGCACAGAGCGATATTACTGATCGGATCGCAATCTGTGTCGTTTGCCATGTTTGCATTGGTTCCTACACGTATCTGTTTACCACCAGTTGCAAAGTAGCAATGCGTTTCGCATATCTGGATGGATGTAAGCTAGATTTGACCAAAAAGATATGCATAATAATTTTAATAGTGATTATTCTGTTGTACCGTTTGGACGTTAGCAACCGGCTCGGTTGGGATTGTGACGTTACTGTCATGCTCTATGCGACCCTCTAACAAATTGTGTTGCATTGTAACGCCAACCATTTGCCCCTTTATTTAGTTATTACATCTACCTAATATTGTACTCGACACTATGCTTCCATCAATAGATGGGTATCAATCATATCGGATATTCATGGGTTGTAATGAATTTTCTTTCCAGGTCAACTTAGTGCTACTTGTTAAACTTTTGCAAGAACCCAAACTGCAAGACTTTGTAATTTCGCGAGTAATGAAATTCCAGGGATCCCTGTTTTGGAAAAAAATATCGGGCATTCACATGTTGTGGGTAAAGAAGATATCCATGCACCAACTTTTGTGGTACATTTACTACCGTTCAAAAGCTTAATGATAATTTTTCCATATAAAATCTAGTAGGGTGATCAGCTCCTCCATAAACTATTTCTGGTTTCTAAGAAACCGAGAATGAGGAACCAGTATTTTTCTGGTTTATGATTTCTAACTCAAAACGTTTCTCTAAAAGAAAACCTCTCTGATTTTGATGGTTTGGTTGGTTTTCTCCATATATATCCCATCTAATGACCGAAACAGTGCGCACATGTTCGGCCACGACCACTCTCTGTTATGATGGGTTCTAAAAGTTGTGTACTGGAAAATAAAACACTAACGCAGTAATTGTGTGCAGGCAAGACGTTCGAGACCCGGGATCCACGCACAGGCGAGGTCATCGCCCGGATCGCCGAGGGCGACAAGGCCGACATCGACCTCGCCGTGAAGGCAGCTCGGGAGGCCTTCGACAATGGCCCCTGGCCCAGAATGACGGGCTATGTAAGGCTCCAGCTCATCATTATTACCCAACCTAATGCATCTAAAAGGCCCATCACTAGCCCATCACTAAACTGGACAAGGCCCATCACTATATACTTTGTATTTTTGAAACTGAATGAGGTTTGTTTCCCGCTAATGTGTGGAGCAGGAGAGGGGCAGGATCCTGTACCGGTTCGCAGACCTGATCGAGCAGCACATCGAGGAGCTGGCGATCCTGGACACGGTGGACGCCGGCAAGCTCTTCATGGTGGGCAAGCTCCGTGACATCCCCGGCGCCGCCCACCTCCTCCGCTACTACGCCGGCGCCGCCGACAAGATCCACGGCGCCACGCTCAAGATGTCGCAGCGCGTGCAGGCGTACACGCTCAAGGAGCCCGTCGGCGTCGTCGGCCACATCGTGCCCTGGAACTACCCCACCACCATGTTCTTCTTCAAGGTCAGCCCCGCCCTCGCCGCCGGCTGCACTGTCGTCGTCAAGCCCGCCGAGCAGACGCCGCTCTCCGCGCTCTTCTACGCCCACCTCGCCAAGGAGGCCGGCGTCCCCGACGGCGTGCTCAACGTCGTGCCTGGGTTCGGGCCCACCGCCGGCGCCGCGGTGGCCTCGCACATGGACATTGACAAGGTCAGCTTCACCGGGTCAACGGAGGTAGGCAGGCTGGTCATGGAGGCGGCGGCCAAGAGCAACCTCAAGTCCGTCTCGCTGGAGCTGGGTGGCAAGTCTCCGGTCATTGTGTTCGACGACGCCGACGTTGACATGGCCGTGAACCTGGTTAACTTTGCCACCTACACCAACAAGGTACGCGTGCTCTGCTCCTAGCCTCCTACTGTATACAAGTTCAACATCAGATTGTTCATCTAGGCGAGAGCAGAGTTTCTCATCATGTGTGCAAACAATTTTCTTTTGCTATGTCACAGGGCGAGATCTGTGTCGCTGGCACGCGCATCTACGTTCAGGAAGGGATCTACGATGCCTTCGTGAAGAAGGCGGCCGAGCTTGCCAAGAAATCGGTGGTCGGGGACCCGTTCAACCCGCGTGTCAACCAGGGCCCTCAGGTAAGAACATCAGTTCAGTTCCATGCTGTACTGTTCATATTCCGCTCAAAAGAATATTGTAGAAACTGCAAGAATAACATGTTAAAATGAAATGCTAGGTTGACAAGGATCAGTATGAGAAAGTTCTCAAGTACATTGATATCGGTACACGCGAAGGTGCCACATTGGTCACCGGAGGCAAGCCCTGCGGTGAGAAGGGGTACTACATTGAGCCCACCATCTTCACGGACGTCAAGGTCAGTCTTCCTTATTCTTAGCTAGTATAATAGTTTCACAAGTCCTACATAGGCTGCACGCATTCCATGAACTAAAGAGAACTCCTGATGATATACTATGAGTACAAGAGAAGCCTGCAATTTCTGAAGCAAAAATGTTCGTGCAGGATGACATGACAATCGCGCAAGATGAAATCTTTGGGCCGGTGATGTCCCTCATAAAATTCAAGTAAGGCTTTCGATTCTGACAGCTGAAACAGAAACTCTGAGGCAAACTGAACCCAGCATAATTCTTTTATGTCAACGTTTCAGGACCGTTGAGGAGGCCATTCAGAAGGCGAACAACACCCGGTACGGCCTGGCCGCTGGCATAGTGACCAAGAACATTGACATTGCCAACACGGTATCACGGTCGATCCGTGCTGGTGTTGTATGGATCAACTGCTACTTTGCATTCGACCCCGATGCACCATTCGGAGGGTACAAGATGAGTGGTTTTGGAAAGGACATGGGCATGGACGCCCTAGAGAAATATCTGCAGACCAAGACCGTGGCCACACCCCTATATAATACACCCTGGCTCTGATCTCATCCTAGGTAAAAAGAAAATCACAAGTGGTAAAAACAAGAAAAATGTCGTATACAGATATAAGGGATTGAGTAATATGTTCGTGATTGGAATGTTTATGTAGCAATGTAGAATGAACTGGTTAAAAGTTAATAAATACATGTGTTCAATTATATCAACCGCTCTGATTTGTTCAAGAACGACAATTATCAGTATTTTTTATGACAACCATTGACTTTGTGTTTTGGGCGAATGGACTATAGAAGATCATATAAATGGGATATACATAGCACCATTTGATGAATCATATCAGTCTGATAAAGACGCACGGGCGTCACTGAAAATATATAAACAACGAATGTCTTTTCGTGGGCAATTTGCTTCATCAATCCTGGGAAAGATGAGTTGCTTGAGTCAAAAGAAATTATGCCCAAAATAAATTCGGCTGAGGCATCAGCAGGATTCTTTCTAACGGCTATCGCTGGGATAACAAAATGCTATGCAAGTATAAACTATTGGAGTATCCGTATCGGGCATTCATCATTGGCCAGATAACAAAATGCTATGCAAGATATGGAAGTTAAGAATACAAGTGGCAACTCAACATCTTTCGATTGTCTGGTTGCTCACATGATGTAATGAGTGCATTTTTTAACGTGTAACAGTGTAGATCTCTGTAGATTACCAATATAACGTGGAGGCGGGGCTCATAGCAGCCCCCGAATTAATTAAGCTCAAGTCAACCACAGAATACACATCACAGGAGATGAAACTGAAGCAACTAAGAAAGGGATTTGCTCTCATGATCATCAAAATAATGCAGTCTAATCTGCGTTGTTTAAAGCAGTTAGCTCTAAATCAGGCTTGAAGAACTGCTTCTGACTTTATCCAAGAATTCGGAATATTCCAGGACTGTTCATTAGACAGGTGCTACTCGTGTCTATTAATTTTAATCGAATTCTGCAGAAACTTTGCATATGAAAAAAGGTAGGACGTAGGAGTAGTCCGCTTGACCAGTGAAGGTAAAGAATTTTACACCGTCTTATTCATTGATGCCAAACGAATGGATCGATGGAGGACAAAAATCCCACTTTAGATTCGATAATGTACAGTACAGTGCCCGATTTACATCAGGCCTGCAGATTTTTCCCCCAGGAGTGCGGTCTGCACCAGCTATTTCAGAATGTGCAAGACACATTCAAACTACGGCTTCCCACTGGTTCCTATGCGAGTTATATTTCTTATTGCCCTGACGCAACAACTTCCAAACCCATTATTAGGTCAGTCCCAATGAGGTTTCACTTACATTAAATGAGATGTCACATGAGCTAAAGTGTTGACATGGCAAGGTAATTAATATGAAAGAGATAAAATGAGTTGGATGAAACTTAGGTTCCTTTGGTAGAGCTTCAGCTCATGAAAAAACAGCTTCAGCTTCTGGATTATGGGTCAAAACAGCTTATCCAACTTATTTCAGCTTATGCAGCTTATGCAGTCAAATCGTTTGGCAAAACAGCTTATCCTGTTTGTTCAGAAACAAAGTTGTGAGTGTGAGCTGTGAAAAGCTGCTATTTTCAGCTTCACCATCCTAGTATAAAAATAAAAACAGCTCATGACAGCTTCTACCCATAATCACTTATCCAAACCAGCTCTTTGGTACAGCTTGGGCCATAATCCAAAGCTAAAGTTGTTGCATAAGCTGTACCGGGTCCCTTTGGTAGAGCTTCAGCTCATGGAAAAAACAGCTTCAGCTCTGGATTATGGGTCAAAACAGCTTATCCGGCTTATTTCAGCTTATGCAGCTTATGCGATCAAATCGTTTGGCAAAACAGACTTATCCTGTCTGTTCGAAACAAAGTTGCGAGTGTGAGCTGTGAAAAGCTGCTATTTTCAGCTTCACCATCCTAGTACAAAAATGAAAACAGCTCATGGCAGCTTCTACCCATAATCACTTATCCAAACCAGCTCTTTGGTACAGCTTGGGCCATAATCCAAAGCTAAAGCTGTTGCATAAGCTGTGCCAAAGATTTGGCAATGTTTCATATGTATGAAGCTCAATTGCTTCTTGGATATCGTAAGTCGGTACTTGAATGTGGATAACAGAATGAGAGAGATGAACCAAAGTATTCTTTATTCTCTTGTGTCTTCGGTATGTACAAATCCTCTCTATACATAGCAATTGAGGAGGCAAAATAAACTTACATGAGAGTTACAAGTCTCAACGTAGGAAGGTTACATCTCCATTGATATTCCATCCTAATAGTGTAGGGGTTATGGGCATCCACATAAATCAGTATAACATAAAGTTCATTTTACTCTCCTAAATACTTTACTTTGTCTAATTAACTCTTGGAATAAAATTTTGGCTCAATTTACTCAAACAATTCAAGTCGGTGTCATCTGTGCCCCATATGCAAATTGTCTTCTATTATTTTCCTTTTGCACAATTTGAACTTGAAAAATCAAGTTTTGCACAACCTAATAGATTCCTTTTTCCACGAGTATGATGTACACAATTTTAGAAATCTATCGTTAAGATAATATTATATGCTATTAAACTACACAAAGGTATGTTTCAAATATACCTCTTATTTTTGTGTGTGTAGGGTTCTAAGGTAGCTATCATTGTGCAACATTTGAGCAGTAAATTCAAATCATACAAACATAAACAAAGAGGGCAATTGCATCGTGGGGTAGATTGCACCGACTTGAATTGTTTGAGGGAATAAAATTGAGTTAAAATTTTATCTGGGAAGTAAAATGGATAAAGTGAATTGTCTAGATAATAAAATAAAAATTTTCCATGTGAAAAATTCCCGATCCAAATAAACAAAAATGCGCCTCGTGAGCTATTAAGTAAGCCTGCAACTAATTATAAAAAAATTAAGCCTCAACTCATCTTAGTTTAGTCCCATGATCATCAGCAGCATTGTTTCAGATAGTGATGGCCTGATAGCGCAATTCCAGATACCACTCAAAACAATTGGTGCGTCAGTAGTAGACAACTCGACATTCGTCATTGACCAATTGAATTTCAGATATGGAAGTTAAAGTTAGAGTAAGAAGCGGCAAATCAACATATAGCTCCGACAATCATGCAATATAAATGCAGTGTTGTTTCTACTTTTCTACAGATATACAGAAAAATACTGCCGATGCAATGTCGTGGCTAGGCTTGTAGCATCCTCCCCAACTCTACTTTCTCACAAAGTCAAGCGCCGATTACACGTTCCAGACGAAACCCGAAGCAAAGGATTGCTCTCGTGACCCACATGACGCAATATATGATATCCATACTTTATGAGCGCTATACTAGGTCTGGCGAATTGCTTGTGACCATCTTATCTTATATTTACTAATTGGAGGCTTATTTTGAGGTCTCCATATTAATCGGAGAAAATCCTAAAAATTCTCACAAAAAAGTAAAACATCCAACCGTTAATAGGGTTTCTAAATATATTCTAACCGTTAGATCTCTAGACATCATGCAGTTGTACGTGAGGTGGAGACTTGAATACGTTGGAACTAAAGAAAAAATAGCTGTAAATAAGTAGTACTCATGGATAGAAAATAGAGATGTTTTCCAGTGTTTGCAAAAAATATGGACCGTCCATTGGTCTTGATCCAATGGTCCATGATGAAAGGTACAATGTCAAAGGTATTTCAATATTGATGGAAGTACTTAAGTATTAGGGATAAAATAGTAATTTACATATTGACCAAAATAAAAGGCGGGGCAATAGGAATGTGTAATTTACATCGTTTTGGTATGATTTACTCAAAGTTGTTATACAGCCCAAGGCGGCGGCGTCGTGGCATACCCATTCGGATTTACGTCCAGATTTGAGATTGATTAGGGTTTATGTCACACGTAATGGTGTTCTTGAACATAGCTTATGGTTCTGGAAGTCCCATGGCGGCGGCGTGGGCCCGCACCCGCGCCCTCCCCTTGTTCCACCCGATGGCGCCGGCGCCGTCGCGTTTCTCACGCCGCTGGTGTCTGCCGTGACGTTGTTTCTCATGCTGTTGTTTACTTGGATTCTTGATTGCTTACTTGGTGACGATGTGGAGCCTAGGAGAAAAGAAGAGAGAGAGATGGCGGCGGCGGAAGAAAAAAACACTTTCTACGATGACATAATTAATGGAAATTTACCCGATGTGATACTATTAATTAAAAACTTTTTGTTTGTATATAATTACCCACCTATCACCGGTTATGATATTTTTGTTCCATACCTTGCCCCTCCCTCAATCAACGGTCGAGATCGAAATACCTCCTAATACCTCTAGATACCTCGCAAACACCGAAAAACCTTGAGGCAAACATGACGCAACATACCATCCCTAAGTCCCATGTTGTCTTACCAGCAGAGAGTCCATCCGAGATCTCCTATGCATCACCTCAATCAAAAGCGATGCACCTGATCCAGTACTAGCGAGATGACATGCACTCTCGCCGGAGCTTGCCCAGCACAAGGTGACCAGCCTTGGGAAGCCAGTATGTCCTCTTGGAGCACTCCCCATTCTAATTCTCAAGCCCAGGAACAATCACCATAGTCCAAGGAAGTACTGATCATGGTGTTCGCCCATGCATATATGCAAGTTTATTTCTTCCACATCTGGTGCCGTCAAAAACTTCGCGAATGTTATCCGACTTATGAGTGACCGCAGCAGCTATGACACACGGCAAGGATTCATGATCACATCAGCGCTACGAGATGTTACCGTATCAATCAGGAAGGATGTCGAAGGAAGTCAGTCATGTTAATGTGTACCCGCCAGAAGGTAATCTTTAGGGCAACCCATTGGACCCGCACTTGGTTATCATTGCTGCATAAGGACAAGGAAGCAAGAGCAAACTTGAAGAATGCTTCCTGTCTTTTGGAGACCGTTGTCATGGAGGTGTTTGCGAAGTTCAGTTGGAAGTTGTCAAATAGAATTACAGCCTAAATATGCTTGTATTCGGTTTCTTTCTCTTATTTCCTGGGCTTCGAATGCTCTTTTCAGCCAGTTGTGAGCTTAAGAGCTCCTGTTTGTATTAACCTTGTTGTTTTGAACCGCTGTGTACACCTTCTTGTAAGGTGTAGAGGCCGCAACTTTTGTTCCATTATCTAAAAAATGTTAATGTGTACCAAAAGGTGTGGTCATCTTCGTGTCAAAGCAACAAACCATGAAGAAAGGTCAGGTCCCTTACATGTGCATGATATTTAATAATGTACAGTTGGCATCCTGATTTCTTATACGCACTCCATTCGTTTCAGGGAAACTTAAATTTAGATGAAAAACACTTTAATATTTTAAGCTAAACATATGCACATATATCTAAATAAGATGTATGTATATGTCCTGCAGAAGAGTTCATAATCGGCAGCAGATTCGTTAAGATCAAAACAAGGATTGTTAATTGATCTAGGGGTAAAAAACTAAAAATGATTAGGTAGCTTTCATGCACAAAGCTTCACATATATCGGTCCAACACGTGTATAATATTTGTAGGAAATAACTATACATCATCGAACAAGATTTAGCTTGATCAAACAAGAGGCCTTGCTCAAGTAAAATTGTTGCAGCTTAGCTTTGGAAGAAAATGGGGGCATAACTATAGAATTCTGAAAAAGTTGATGGACATGCAGGGAAGAACCAGAAAAGGTAATAACGTGACATGTCCAGGTGACCATCAGGCCAAAAATATTTATTTTTCCTTACTTCATCAAGCCAATAGAAAGAAAAACACATAAGCTAGATATGATCTAATTCAGTTCATAGCTATGTAGTTTCATCCAGTGAGACGTCAATATATCTGGGCACCAGGCATGCTTATACAGTTGAGGTGACTTTTTTTAATTGAGTCGATATATTCTCTAATATAGAGTCCATATTGTTTTTCAAAGAGAGCACATGCAGCCATGCAGGAACATGAGAAGTGATGACTTGGGCTAGAGTTTGACTAAGAAATAAGAAAAATCAATCACGCTTCCTTGACAAAGAAAAAACAATGACACATTAACTATATATATCTTTTGCTACACCTTTGGAGAAAAAAGGTTTAGGAGCCTTGTATGAAAGCTAAGCATATAAATTTGAAATATCTTTTAGAGACCCAATGAACATCAAAACAGGTTAAAACAATTGGCTTGGACATTGAAAATACAAAAACTGTTTTATATAGGAGTTCATTGGCAATTTAAAACTTAGTACTGACCATAATTATTGCAGTATCAATGTACAATTCATTTGTTTTTTCAAGAATACGCAGGAGACATGTGCATCCTTACAATTTCTTTTTAAATCTATATAAAACACACAATCTAATAAAAAGGTAGCTTACTTTGATGGAATGCAGTAGAAAAGGATAAAAGATATGAGATTGGTGGCAACAATAGTTTTAAATTAATATAGTCACAAATTATACATAAATCTATACAAGAAGTTTGGAACTAATGGTTCAGTAATAGCTTAGTACAATCCAACATTATTCTTATAATTTTATTAGATATACACTTCGATCTATTATAGTTTTAGATGATTAGAACAAAACATCCGTGCAATAGGATAATGCGTGAAATAAAGAAATAAATAAGGAGGCAAGATATCCCCACATAAGTGGACACAATATAATACGAGAAAAACTGTAAGTTTTTTGTCTGTGGTAATGTAGAATGTCAAATTGAATTAGCCTCCAGTTCTTTGCAATTTAAAACTACCTTTTACCACTTTAGAAAAAATACATATATAGTTGTTATTAATAAGATATGGTTTAGATATTTAGTAATAATTTTGAATGTATTTTCAATAATTTTAAATAACTTCCACTCAAGATTTGTATCTTCTCTTACTACATGATTACTAGCCCCCGTGCAGATGCACGGGTTGATAGACTAGTTTCCATGAATTCAGATTATGTTAGGACTATTCATGTGAGATAGGTGTCAATTAATTCCATTATTAATTTAAAACAGACTTTCTTGACTGCAACAGAACAGATCATATATTCAGTCTACTCCCGTAGAAAATTTGAAAGCAGAAGACCGTCAGACTGGCTGACCGGCGATGAGATGAATCTCAATCGTTATTTATTGATGCCAACTGATCGATTGATTAAAAGGAGATTTAACTAGCTCAAAATTTCAGAATAGAGGCTAATTACGTGGTATATCGTCATGATGTTTAGGTAGCCCTAATGAGTAATGACATTTTGACTCATTTATGTGTTTGTTTTGATCCTTAACATGTTTTTTTTATGTATATTTGCGTGCCTTCATTATTTCGCCATGGCTCTAGGGAGAGTGTAGGCATATCCCTTCATCTCTGACATACGCAACCGGAACTTAGTGCATCTTACAAAAATCATGTAAATATAAAGGTCATGGAGGAACATCACGGAGGGCATACCGATTCCTTTACATATATATTGGGTTTCTCACCTTCTTATGTATGCCGATACACATGAAACTATTACTCACTCTTCTCCTACTTACCTAGATCCTAAACCCTAAACCCTAAACTCTTAACCCTAAGTACCTTGCTCAGTACTGCCTTTAGTTGGTATATTTTATTTTGGAGCTTTGGATTAGAGGCATTGGATAATGGATGGTCCACGTCATCTGCACAGAGAAAAAGATGTTGATGAATATTGATTGGATTGTGTACTCGTCTATCAAAATTATTTCTCGCTGACCTGCTATTTTTATACATCTAATTGCTAAGCAATGAGTAATGCTATGTTGTTCACACATATTCAGCCACTGAAACAAGCAAATCGGTCTGGAGATCCAAGTTGTTGTTGGATGACAATCTTTTTAAAACTTATTCAAGCAAAATTGTTCATGGGCTAATTTCAGTTTATAAGGGCGCGATTGGTTGGGTGTACGAGGGCAGGCCTGGCTCACCACGTGCAGCTTTCGTTTGATTGGCTTGCTGTAGTTACGCGGACAGGCTCACGAGATGCAAGTACTGAATGATTGGTTGCCTGCCTTCGCTGCTCGCCCTGACTCACGAGATGCAAAAGCCAGCGCTCAGCCTGGATCCCGAGAAACGAAAACGAAACTCGTTTCTCCAGGGCCTGGCTCGTGCGCGTCTGCCAGCGCTAGTCTGGCTGCGGAGGACCGAGACAGCCTCTGCTGAGAAGAGAACCAATCACACCCTAAGATTTGTAGGATACGTTGCAGCATTTGTTTTAAAATCCTGTGATCCAGCCCAAGCAAATCACTCCTGCCCATTAGGCGAATTCAGTTCAGATTGCAGCATTGTTTTAAAATTATCTCTCTTTTTTTGTTCGAAAATATTCAGATCCCATTGTCTTGCAGGACCAAGCTCCCGAGTTCTGTTTATGCCCTCGCTGCTAGCTTGGTGGTTGCTTGCTTACCACGGTTTCCAAGTGCCACACTCCGATAGAAATGCCTTGCAACCCCTTCGTCAGCATTCTGAAAATGTGCACGGCACAATCAGTGAGTAGGATGACCATTTCGACCAAAATCGTGATCTTGTTTTAAAGTAGTATAGTACATCTTTATTATGACTATTTGGTACAAT
The DNA here is from genome assembly GCA_031894775.1 of Chloris gayana. Classification (NCBI taxonomy): domain Eukaryota; kingdom Viridiplantae; phylum Streptophyta; class Magnoliopsida; order Poales; family Poaceae; genus Chloris; species Chloris gayana. Next base: position 16,252 of record JAUNZO010002645.1, read on the forward strand.
GCGAGATTAACTTATGATATGAGGCACAAACGCGAGATATTCCCCATATATAATGTCTTTGAGGAATATGGCAGTTGGCAGCTTTATATAACTCTAAAGTGTGTCCTGTTTTAGGGTGTGTACAGCATCAGCTATCTAGGTTGATATGGATGCTAGAAGAAAGCCGTCTAGTAATTACCACACAACTCATTGTCGTCTAAATCATTGTGTACGAACTTTTTGCTGTCTATGATGTTGTATTTAATTCTTTGAGACAGCCCTTAATATATGGTGCATTGTAAAGATATGGTCCATTGAGGATGGGTCCTCACATTGCAGCAGGAGCTTTTCTCGATGGGTCTGTCTAGTTTCTAGTCAAATTTTCCACAATCTGATCTTGACCCAACCGTTCAAATTTTTCAAAAAAAAAATCTCTGACAAAACAGAAATGTTCCACCTGCACACCAATTGTTTCAGTAACACATTTCATAGTTCCAACAATACACTTTCATTATTCCAGTAGTACATTTGCATTGTTTAAAAAATCTAACCGGAGAAAATGCAAAATTTCATTCAACTGGAAATTAGCAAATCTATTCCTCGACCAGGGTTCAATTGATATTTTTTTATCTAATTACAATACCGTGAGGTAATTTGATGAATCTTAATAACTTTTCATTATAAATTAAGATACATCTCAATATACATATTATATATTTTTGAAAACTAGAAAAAAATCACTCTTTTGTTTCCATACATGGCCTATAACGGATAATGTATATATCCTCGAATGGAATTTTAGAATTTTCTTATTACATGTTACCTTTTTAAAAAATCTAACAAATGAAAATAGATTTATATACAGTGACAGAGTTTGTAGGGGAATCAGTAGGGCCAACGTCTATAGCAAGGACTGAATAACAGGTTGCTGCAGGTCCATTGCATGGAGCAAAGCTTGACTAAAGATAAATTACATGATGGATCAAGGTTATTTTGCTAGGGCAGGAGGGCCCTTTGTTGGCCACAATAAAGCTTCGTCTCTCTTTATATACCCCTGGGTTATTACAAAAAAATTAGACATATGTGGAGACATGGTCTTATATGAAACCAAAGTGTGTACCAAAAGAAAAGGTCTGGGTATGTAACCCATTAAATGCATCTAGTAGATTGATAAACCGTCAACCATTTGTGGAAAATATGTGCACGCAATTACCTCTAAACGTTAGCATGTCTCGAGTGTACCACATGTCGCTTAGGCACCTAGACTCAAGAAGTGGGTTTAGTGTATGCTCTATAGTGATCTTTCTTATCACTGTTATAGTTTTGTTTTTTTAAATAAACACAATTTACATATAGACAATTGCATACTTGTATGAGTACTTATCTTTATAAATGTGCACACATACATCTTTTTATGAGCAGTTCTGAAAGATTAGATTATTTTTTTTGTGAATTAAGGTTCAACTGATTTGATCTTGAAATCCACACAATTAATAAAATATTATCTTCTACTAAAAATATAATTATTGTAAATCTATATTTGAAACTTAATGAGTTAGTTCTCCCCTGCTGTTTCATCGAGAGACAGACGAATCCGCAAGGCTCTAGCTAGTGACAGCGTGGAATGCGACTCCCAGGCCCCAGGCGCGGTGGCGTGCACATGCAAACCAGCAAAATTAAACGTAACCATCCGATAGGTGACAGGTCGAGAGCCGACCATTACAAGTAGTCTCTTGAAATGTATCTTACAAGGACTATATAATAATATAATAAATATCAAGAGGAATACAAGGAGCAGAATTGTCCAACAGCACCGCCAGTGGCCGCTCGAGTCTTCAAACTCTTCTCCGATTCCGCGGTGAAGCAACAAACGTACTAGGACGTAGGTACCAACAGCCAGCACCAACAATTGCATTGGCATAGCAATAGCAAAGGTGGCTTCAGGGAGTACAATCTGATTGAGGAGTGGTTGATAACTCTGCGAGCTAGTATATTTTGTTGTTGGCCACTGGCGATACAAATTGAGACTGAAGGAGGAGGATGACCTGTGATGAAGAACACATGCATTTTGCTTGAAATGACAACCATGGAAGTCTTTGCGAATAATGGATGACGATTTACAAACCGTCTTTCGTTATAGTCTTTGCTTTAAACTATCTTTTGTTTATAAGTTGTGGATTGATGGAAACCGTCTTTTATCTTTGTAATTCCGTGGTTTCTAGTTGTATACGAGACGTTGTAATAATGATCAGCCTCATGTATATACAACAACTGGGATATTAATATATATATATATATATATATATATATATATATATATATATATATATATATATATATTCTTTTTCTAAAAAAGAAATTGCAAACTAGCAGGTGATGCTGAACATGGCATCTGGACAAGACAAAAGTTGGAATGAAACTGATAAAAGTCTTATTACCACCGATTCGCCATTTGTGTGAGTGCAGAACTAGACAAAAGTTGGAATGAAAGTGGGAAAAGGATTTTTGCAGGAACCGTAATACTGTAAAAATCCTCTGAAAAGCAGTGCCATGCCGACCTGCGAAGACGCCGTCAAACAGCCGCCGGCCCACGCACGCGCCAAACGAGCAGAGCACCGGCGAAAAAGCAGTGTTAGCCGCCAGCGCCTGGATCGGCAGTCCACCCGGCACCACTTGTCTATACGCAGATTAAGTTAATTAGGCTAGGACAGCAGATACCGATTGTGTTAAATTATGGTTGCGACTCGTGTGTGGAGTAACATGGCAGCTCAACTCTGAATACCGTTCCGTTCTTCCCTTCTTCGGAGAACGCTCCACCATCATCTCTCTTCAAACGTTGTAATAGTATTATATACCGGTACATTCTGGAACAGACAGAACAAGAATTCGCTTTGCAATATGCTACTGCCAAAAAGTGAAATGAAACTGAACCGTACCAGATCTGTGATCGCAACAGGCCAAAACTATAAAATCGGTCGTATGCCCAGGTTCACCGGCTGCCCTCGATCCAGGTGTCTTTGTCTCTCGTGACCAAAGGGCGGCTTCTTTATTCCCAGTTTCTCCCCAGTTCTTCGTCTAGCCGGTGACACCGACGTCGGAGCACACGCCCGTGCTAATTGTCTTCCCCATTTACCGCACAGCAAAGAGATAATAGCCCCAGTAGTACGGGCCCCAAGTGGCCTTTGCCGTGCCGGTTTGAAAACTCTGGTCCCAACAAATATCTTGCCGGCGTGTGCGCATGTAAAGGGAGCAACGTCAAACGAACCATCCGACGGTTGACCTGCTTATATAGAACACACCGCCGGTTGGAGAAACTAATTGTACTTTGGACAACTGGGCATCATTGTCAAATCCAGAACTATTCTATCACGATGCGAAGATTGAATAACTGTGGATAATGAGAAATCGACGGAGCCTGGGAGAATTCTCTCTCCTCCGTGGCCATGTAGCATTCCCCGGGAACCCGCTCTCGTCTCTCTATCTATATAAGGAGGGCGGAGAAACCGGGACCCCGTCTCCATTACACAAGAGGCAGAAAAAATAGCTTCAACCCTCAGTTGCCATCCACAAGTAGAGGCACGCGAGCATCAATGGCGACGACCAACGGCGGCAGTAATGGCAAGGCGGCGAGCGCCACGGTGCCGGAGATCAAGTTCACCAAGCTCTTTATCAACGGCGAGTTCGTCGACGCCGTCTCCGGTACGTATACACACACATACACATGCCCCGCCTCATCGTTGCTATATTTTGTTTTAGATAACGGAACTAGGTTTCTCCCTCTCAACACCTTTTGGATGTACATAGCAACATCATTATTATCTACTTTCCTCTTGATCATGTCACATACAGTGCCTCTGCTCCGCTTTCTTTTTCATCATAAATACATCTTGGATATCTCTATGAATATCCATGGTGTATAGACAGATCGTAGGAGCAGAAAAAACAGTTGAAGTAACCTTCAATTAAAAAAATCTTAGGGCGACATAATTGGACAACGGAGTGTTGGACTTGCATTTCTCATGTAGACCGTCGTAGTTCGTGTTGGGTGACGCGAGCGAGGTCTCCTCTGCGTGTCCCCCAAAGCGGCGCCAATTTTTGGATCTGCCATTGCATACGCTTCTCTTTGGCTGCTGACTTGGTCAACGTCGTCGGTTGATTTGGGATGCTGCTAGCTAGCTAGCTAGCCGTGTCCAGATGCATGCCAAGCCATGTCAACTTGACTTGTCGCGGCACCCTCGCAAGTTGAATCGAATCTGGCAGTCGTCTCGCCACGCCGACAGAGACGAAAATGGCCTCGATAACGAACTCTCAGAACCTCTGATCTCCTACTAAAGGTTCTAGTATCTACTATCTAGTACTAGTAGCAAACCTCTCCTCCCAGAACTCTTAAAATCCAACCTTTTGATCTGGTCAACCAAACCAAACTCGCCGCTGGACTATGTAGTTTCCTTGCTTCCGGGCTCTTGCCTTGACTTGTGGACGTACGTGCTGCCATGGATCCTTGCTGCATGTGCGCGTCTGGTGGCAAGTCGCATCCCAAATGTTTATAAATGGATACTGTATTCGAAAATAGTATAAAATTGGATATATATAAGTTTATAAATTATTGCTGTTGCCAATAAAAAACTAAAAACCTAAGAATGATATTGATATAAAAAAGTAATAGATTATTGCTGCTGCCATGGATCATGCTAATATATTAGTAATATAACTGCAATGTAAAAGCAATTCTCATAATAAGTAGCTGAAACAAATACAAAAAATATAATATGTTTTTTACAAATAATACATATCTTAGTTAAATCCTACAATAAGATATATTACTAGAGTACTACACCCCATCTATCATTGACTCTAACTTGGTAGAAATGAAAGCGGTCCACACAGTACTTGTATGAACGCAACCTCCATGCTATGTGCGAATTCCGTTCCTTACATACGTGGCCGCTAAGCTACATAATTGGCTAAACTCCACTGATGTTGTCCCTTTTACTGACGCACGGTCGAGTGAATAATTGAGCTAAATTAAATTAGGTACAGGGACACGCAAGAAATGGTTGATGAACCTTTCTCTGTTATGAATTTGATCTCGCAGGCAAGACGTTCGAGACGAGGGACCCGCGGACTGGCGATGTGCTGGCCCACATCTCAGAGGGAGACAAAGCCGACGTGGACATTGCCGTGAAGGCCGCCAGGGATGCCTTTGAGCACGGCAAGTGGCCCCGCATGACCGGTTACGTAAGTTGACCTTCTCATCATGAGCACACAAAGATTTTTGATAGTGAATTCAAACTCACCTGATTAACATTAGAATTAGTAACGGCGGTACGATTTCAATACTGTAGCTTGTCCGGCAGAATTTGGTGACACTGTTTGCCGTGAGCAGGAGAGGAGCCGGATCATGAACAAGTTTGCGGACCTGGTGGAGCAGCACACGGAGGAGCTGGCAGCGCTGGACGGCGCCGACGCCGGGAAGCTGCTGCTGCTGGGCAAGATCATCGACATCCCCTGGCGGTGCAGATGCTGCGCTACTACGCCGGCGCCGCCGACAAGATCCACGGCGAGGTGCTGCGCGTCTCCGGCAAGTATCAGGGGTACACGCTCAAGGAGCCCGTCGGCGTCGTCGGAGTCGTCATCCCCTGGAACTTCCCCACCATGATGTTCTTCCTCAAGGTCAGCCCGGCCCTCGCCGCCGGCTGCACTGTCATTGTCAAGCCCGCCGAGCAGACGCCGCTCTCCGCGCTATACTTCGCGCATCTCGCCAAGCTGGTAACCTTTTTTCTTTTCCTTTTTTTGTTACCCACAAAAGTGTGTCCAAGAATTTTACAAGTATATGTCAATTGATACCATGCTCAAGCATTCTGTAAACCGTGAATCTGTTGTGCAGGCAGGCATTCCTGATGGAGTGATCAACGTCGTACCAGGGTTCGGAGAGACCGCCGGCGCTGCCATCACCTCCCATATGGACATCGACAGCGTGAGCACACCGATCATCCGTCAGAATTCTTCAGTTTACTTGTATCTTGCTCACCAAAATAGCATCACACCAGGTGGCTTTCACCGGCTCCACGGAAACTGGTCGCCTGATCATGGAAGCGGCTGCGAGGAGCAACCTGAAGACGGTGTCGCTCGAGCTCGGCGGCAAGTCGCCGCTGATCATCTTCGACGATGCCGACGTCGATATGGCAGTGAACCTGTCACGGCTCGCCATTTTCTTCAACAAGGTACTGTGACGTCACGGCATTCACCAAGTGATATTTCAGAAAGTTCAGGACACTGTTCAGACACAGTCAAGACAACTGAGTGTGATCCTATTGTCGGAATGTTTTCAGGGAGAGGTCTGCGTGGCAGGGTCGCGCGTTTATGTTCAGGAAGGGATCTATGACGAGTTCGTCAAGAAGGCCGTCGAGGCTGCGCAGAGCTGGAAAGTTGGAGACCCCTTCGATGCCACCAGCAACATGGGTCCCCAGGTAAAATCATATCATTTTCTCTCTCATCATGTTTAAAAAATGAGAACAGCAGTGGTTGCTAGATTACTCAATGTTCAGTATTGATAATATCAAAATCATGCCTGAATAAGTTTTCTCATTCCGTCAGGTTGACAAGGTGCAATTTGAGAGGGTCCTCAAGTACATTGAGCATGGCAAGAGTGAGGGAGCGACCCTGCTCACCGGCGGCAAACCTGCTAGCGACAAAGGGTACTACATTGAGCCCACCATATTTACAGACGTCAAGGTATAACTTCTGGCTGCAGAACAGATAAACCTTCGTTGTTCACTATAATAATGGAAAATTGCAATGGTCTCTTACTTTGTTCGATCCACCAGGAGGACATGAAGATCGCACAGGACGAGATCTTCGGCCCGGTGATGTGCCTCATGAAGTTCAAGTAAGTAGGCCATAAATCTCAGAGCGTATTGCGTGAAAGGAAGTTTCGACATCTTGATCTTGCACATTCCACTAGAAATGGGTTCTGACCATTGTTACGCGTGCCGTCGTCTTCTTCCAGGACGGTGGAGGAGGCCATCGAGAAGGCCAACTGCACCAGGTACGGCCTCGCCGCCGGGATCGTGACCAAGAGCCTGGACGTGGCCAACCTGGTGTCACGGTCGGTGCGCGCCGGCACGGTGTGGGTGAACTGCTACTTCGCCTTCGACCCGGACGCGCCCTTCGGTGGGTACAAGATGAGCGGGTTCGGGCGGGACCAGGGCATGGCCGCCATGGACAAATACCTCCAGGTCAAGAGCGTCATCACCGCGCTCCCGGACTCGCCGTGGTACTGATCGAGATCGAGGTCGATCCATATATGGCTTCGTGTGCAATGTAGAGTATCCTTCGGCTGCTTGTGTACGTATCTAGCTAAGTGGTTGCTGGTTTGGGGATGTGGTACCGAAGATTTACTCTGCTTCTCGACATTGTTAGAGTCATCATGCTTTAATTTTCTGATGTACTAAGTAGTTCTATAATGTACAATACGATGAACTTTCTAGTTTTTTCACAAATCAGATATAGCTTGGTGTATCTGTGCATGTTCTTAGTGACGCCTTTTGCTTCTGCTCTCAGGGTTTTGTTGTGTAACAATAACAATATACTCCCCTTCCAACGTAAAAAGAGCAAAAGAGTACTCCTGTTTTTCATCCCCCTCCCCCCTCCCAAAAAAAAAGACACTCTGACCACGATTCGGTCTAGTCGTAAAACTTTTATTATCTAAAACTGTTAAATATGGGAATGACAATTTATCTCTCACCATATTTATTTTCCAAAATCTATCAAAATTTTGGAATTTTCAATAGAGAACAATATGAGAGTATAGAACATGATTGTTCTAGGAGTGCATGGAAATGAGTTAATTTAAGACATGATTATTCCGGTTGTGTATTATATTTGTTCTAGTAGTATATTTTCATTGTTACAACAACTCAATTTAAATGTTCTGAAAATTTGACAGATTTTGGAGGAAAACAAATCTGTCAATAGATAAATAGCAAAGTTCTATAAATATTTGGTTCGAAAATAAAATAAAATCCACTTGCGTAGACTGTAGACTCGTCATGCAAGGGTCCAATCATGCACTTTGCTTTTAAAGTATTATTGTTAGGATAAGGACTCCAGTTTAAAATAAATTAAAGGTGTTGTCCTAACAAAAATAATTTGACAATGGAGACAGTACAAGAAAAAATTGAGCTCCACTTTGGGCCGGAGTGATTACATTGTCTGATTTAATATTATGACAAAACAGAATATAAATATCACGGACATATGTCCGGAGCTGATTTATCAGCCGCGGTCGTGATTGTGGCCATGAGCGCCATGATTTTTGTTTTTGGAAAAACAAAACAAAACAAAACTTGAAACTTATATTGATCAACCACAGCTCGTGTGGCACCTCTATCACTATCCGACTCATTGCAGCAACAAAACCAATTTACAACAAAAACGAAAATAAAAAATATCTGAAAAACTGTCACAAGAACAGGCTCAAGAACCATGGCTCCCCAATTAGGAAGCGGCACTGCGGCAGCAGCCGAGGCCATCATGGCATCATCTACGATAACGACCATAAATAACCATTGAATTCAGCTCGCGAAGTAGGTGACGAACAGAGCCACGAACATGAGGATGTACGCGATCACTTGATCAATCGCCTGCACGTTGATCACCCGGGTCGCCGCCATTGCTGCCGGCTTGTCCTGCGCCATGGACAGCTGCATGAGCCCGGAGAAGAAGGCTACCAACAGCAGTGCGTACACCTTCACGGCCGCCATATCTTTGCTGCACAAGGCAACGTGAAGAAGATGCTGAACTAGATATGAATCACCGGTTAAGTACAGGTGTTTTAGACTTTTTTTTTAATTTAGTGTTTTAGGATTTTAGCGTGGATGGCAATGCGATGCAAAGGAGAATTGGTGGGTTATATATAACTGAAGAAGCGAGTTTCACTTTTTAAAAAACACAACAAGAGAGTAAAGAGTGAAGAGTTGCCAATTAGTTTGACCAGGACTTGTTTGATGACAAATGAAATTAAAAGAAGTCGTGTTGAACCAGTCAATCTGTCCATCCGGCTGGGCAGTATTGACTGTACTTGGAAGAGTACTACAACTGTCGTCGAGGCTGATCGTTTCGTGACCCGGATTCGTAACGATGTAGTTCGCTGGAGTTCGAAGTACGTTCCAACGTGATGCATAATTTTGTTGCGCTGAACCGAACTGGCGACTGCCAGAACATTTTTTTCAATTTCTGTGAGTGTATCACCCGGCAGGCATTCAAGATCAAATGCGTAGTTTCAGGCTCATTTGGACTCGTTACCCAATGATCCGACCATTTGAAAACACTAATAACTGGGTAGGCACGGTAGCGTCAGCTACGGGCTACCGCCTACCGCAATGCATAGCATTGAATTTAAAAGAGATATAAGAATCCTGACCGAACAACGCACATTGACAAAAGAAATATTAACAAGAGATTCAATATAATACAGTAGCAATAACAATTTAATTATTCTTACTGGCAGTAAGCTGAAATGTTTATACTGACCAGGTAAGGTAAATGTGTGGGCCACGTTACCAATACTTGTCAACACAGTTGAAAAATATGTTCTGACACAAAAGTAGACAATACCTATGAGCAGAACCATGTTTCAGTGGCACAGATGGTTGATGCTGCTGCCTTCCACGTGGAAATCATCATAGAGCATATTGTTGTACCGAGTGAATTTCTTGGCAGCAACTTCTCCCTTTTTATTTGGCGCAGAGAGCCTGCATCTGTAAACAGCACCAAATCCAACTTATCCCAGCCTCGTCTCTTGGAAATTGTTAGTTACTTCTCTGACAGGGGATCTGGGCGTCTTTGATGGGGTTTCAGGGCCAAGGTTGAGGACAGTAGGCTCGATTGTAGCAATCACGAGCTAAATGAGGAATTTAGATAGGGAGTGGCTAGAGATTTCTTTGGAATTAGACGACAGGAGAAAATGTTGCCCCCAGCCAGCAAACATATTCCAACGTCAGATCTGAGTTAGCATGTACGCATGTACAAAACCACCATAGAAACCATTTAAACATAGAGGATGCGTTTTGAGTCCTGAGCAGCTCGTGTCCCCCCCGAAATCGGCCCATTGGATCACGCTTATCATCAAGATTCGTGTGAGCAGCCATCACGGCCCGTTAGTTTTCACCCCCACGCGCATCTGCTCGCCCGCCCGTTTCGGAGTCGTGCGAACCGGAGAAAATCTCCTGTTCTTATCTCCTCCCCGCGACCCACCCCCGCCGCATCCCCACCCCCGGCGCGGCATCTCCCCGCGACCCAACCCCGCCGCCTCCCCTCCCGGACGCGACGCTCCCCGGCATGAGCCCACCACCGCATCCCCTCCCCCGGTGCATCCCCTCCCCACCGCGGCCCCTCCCCCGGCGCATCCCCTCCCCCTGTGCGCGGCCGGGCCAGGCCGGGACGCCGCCGTCGCATCCTCTACAAGCCCGCCTGTCCCTCCCTCCCCTGCCGCCACCTCCTTCCTCCGCCCCCACCGACCACCCGCCACCGCAGCCCACCGTCTACAACATCGACAACTCCAACTTCCGCTGGTCGTCACGCCGTGTGAGATCCGCCGCTAGCCCTGCGCGCGCGTGATCCGCCACCGGCCCTGCGTGCATGCGAGATCCGTCGCCACCGCATCGGTCGTGAGCACACCGTGATCTCCTGCTTCTACTCCTCGGCGGCGGCCCTCCCCGGTGCCTACACAAGGTGCTCTTCGTGCTGCAGAGCGACGCCCGCAGAGTGCGAGGCGGCCTTCGCCGTATCCACCATGGTGGGCCACTCCATCAACGAGGCCGACGCCCGGTGCGAGGTGTATGGCCCCAATGAGCTAGGCTTGCACCGTTCCCCGTCGCTCCTCTCTCGATTTGGCCCCAACGACGTGCTCGCGGGCCGCCACCGCCGGCCTCCTCCCCGGTGCGCCATCCCGGCGCGCCGGTTAGGGTAGGAGCGGACGGAGCAGAGGAGAAGGGCTGGCAGGTAGGCGGACGAGCAGCACCATCGGACCCGGAGGAGTGAATCCGGGTGCCGTCGAGAGGGCACCGGCGCGGTGGCAGCAGGGGAGGAGGAGCGCCTTGACTGCCGGTGGGGAGGCAGCGAGGGGAGGAGGAGTGCCTCCACTTTCTCCGGATCCGCCCCACCTCGCATCCGGAGGGGTGGCGTCCATGGCGGGCTAAGCGGCGGATGACCATGGCTGTGCTCCACGCCGGGCGGCGGCCATGGCGTGCGGAGCGCTGGGATTCAAGCCGGGTGGCGACCATGGCGGGCGACATGCCGGGTGGCGTCCGTGGCGAGCTGAGTGGCGTACGGCCATGGCTGGGCTCCACGCAAGGCGGACCGGCACGAGTAGTTGACTACAGCGAGAGATCCATGCGTTATCCAAGTACGGGGGCGGCGGACGACACAAATAACGGCCGTTCGCTACGGTCCGGCCGAGGAGGGGGGGGGTAGGGGCTAGGGGGCGCCGAGGACTGAAAGTATTTTCCGTTAAACATATTCCACGAAACGAAACGGAGAGCAAGTGGAGTTGTCAATCACAGCCAACAGTCGAAGTGATGTGGATTTTCCGAGACGAGTACGAGACTAAAATAAGGATTCCAAACAGAATCGAGGTATAGAATCTGTTTCTTGGGGAAATATTTCAAAACACGATAGAGTAAATAAGACAAGAGTTTCAAGCGGGGTAATCGAAACAGTGTCCTAAAGTAGAGGGTTCATATGCGGCGCGGTGGCAAGTTCCACCGGCTGTGAAGCTCCCGCTTAGGGGTTCGATCCCTGGGTGCCGCACCTCAAACCGATTTTCCCTTCTTTCTAAAGAATTGGTGGTGCTCCCACCCATGGTGTCCAGACCATCTATGTCATTTTTTCGGCAAAAAAAAAAAAAGGTTACATGAAACCTTACTGCCCAAGATAAATGCAAAACCTACCGACATGTCTGCTTTGGACCGAGCCAGAAACAAGGAATCCAATACTTCTTTATGGGCCAAGGTCCAAGCTTCACAGATAAAAGCTTATTTGTAGCCCTATGTTGATCCCTTTCAGCCACCTGAGCCAGCTTCACAGATAGCTTCTTCATTGTAGCCCTTCGTTTTGCTTCATATGCTCTTTTAGCCACCTTAACCAAGAACACCATTGCCTTTTGGGCCTGATCTCTAAAGTCGTAGATCTCCACCATTTTGTTGTAGATTTCCAAGCAAACACCCTTACCAATCTTACCATAATACTTATGTGCATCCATCAACAACATTGACAGCTCATCCACTGTAAACAACTGAAAGAAAACGTGCTTGGTCCTATGAATGATAAATTTTTACAAAATTGGAACTTGTCTACAAAATTGGAACGATAAATTTTCGGCAAAATTGGAAGGGGCTAACATCTTTTGTCCTTTAACCCTCGCCGAAGTGTGCCCAGATATTCTGAACGATAAAGAAAAACAGAAAAATTAGGCAAAGAGACAGCAAACAGCCACATCAGTAACAAGGGAAGAATATCAAATCAAGTACCTCCATAGCGTCTGGGTCCTTGAAGTGGTACCCATGCATAGTGAAAATGGCAAAGCCGGAGGAAGTCTCAAGAAGCAATGCGATCGGTTCATCATCCTCTGCGAATACAGAAGCATATTCAGCAGGATTAAGAAGAAATGACATGCTTAGATCAATTGCGAATTCATCATTGAAGCTAAAAGGCCCGCGCCTCTGCCCAACCCGCAGCTGCAACACTGAACCACTGATAGAAGGCGTAGAAGCATATGTTGGCTCAAATCCCAATGGACTTTGAGCCTTCAAGCACCACACCTGGAAATCAGCTTTTGCCAGATCCACCCCCAATGGAATGCATGCGTTTGTACAAGTAGGCTCCAATTTAGGGTTTAGTTTCTAGTCCTAACATGGGGGCGGGATAACAGCGGCAGGGTGACTCACGGAGGTTGGCGAATGGCCCCGCCGGAGAAGCACGCATCCTCGATGTCGAGGTGGTTCCTGCCGGATGAGAACGTTTCCTCTTCCTCGAGGTCGAAGTCGTTCCTGTCGGCGAGCCAGATTTTGGCTGACAATGATAGCAGGATGGCTCACAAATCGACACCGCCACCGGACTAGGAGCGCGGCTGCATTGTAGCCCCATCAACGAACCAGTCTAGATTTCGAGATGCCGGAGTGGCAGACGGTTGATGATCCTCGTAGTGCCTGTTGTTCCAAGTAAACTTCTTATTGGCGACAACTTTCCAGCATGTCTCCTGTCTTTCTTTATTTGGAGCGTGGAGCCTGTATCTGTAAAAGGCACCAAATCCACCTTGTCCCTCCCAGCCTCTTCGTCCTATGGAAATTGTTCGCTGGAGTCTCAGATTCTATGATCCTTGTGTTACAAAATCTTAGGTAGCTCATGTCATATGACTACATATTTTAGTCATATTGTGTCACAACATCCCACCTTAATCAAGAATTACTTATGTATGCGATATCTAGATTCTAACTTTATGCTTGCATGATACATGTATTCAAATTAATTCAACCAACAAAATCATCAAGTCGTATCTATATGCAACGGTGCAACCAAGTTATCTTCTGATACAAATGTTAGATCCACCTCTAATATTCAAAAAAATCATTATTTTTAGATGAAGGCTCATGTGGATTTTGTGAAACAATAAGATCATAAAACATAAAGTTATGTGACAAAGACCACAATAACTAAGGTTTGGTAACACAAGAACCTAGAGTTTGATGAAATTTACTCTAATTAATTTTTCATTTTTAAACCTGTTTGGTGTACTTTAACTGGTATCTCGGCTTGGCCGGGTGGTAGAACAACTGAAAACTGTGTGTAATTTTGATGCTTCCAAGTACTGAAATTCCAGGGAGAGCTCTGTTATGGGGAAAAAATCATTTTTAACTTTAGGCCCAAACCTGCTCAAAAGAGCCCTAAACCTGTCAGACATCCCAAGTTCCCAACAATCAGGATGTATCATTTCGCAGCCTCGCAGGAGGGTTAAGATTAGGAAAATGGCAATCGCACCAGCATGCAGCGGCCGTGCATGCAAGCGATGCTGCATGCGTCCTACAACCTAACCTATTGCAAATACGCAATCAGTCGCCCGCACCAGAGAATACGAATTCTATCGATTTCCTTGATGCCGATGTGCTGCGATTTCTTGCCAAGGTCGTTCTATCGAGAAGCAACAATTTTTTTAGATAATGGAAACAATAGTTTCCGACCTCTACAAAGCACACAACCCAATTTTTGTTTTGATTTTGTTTATTACAAAGCACACAGCGAGGAGCAACAATTGACCTGAGCAAATCTCTTTCATAATATGACAAGAAGTACAAATATCACGGACATGGGATCTGACTTATCAGCCATATAGCCGTTATTGTGGCCATGAGCGTCATGATTTTTTTTTATAAAAATAAAAACAAAACTTGAAACTTATATTGATCAACCACAGGTTGTGTTGCACCTGCAACAAAACCCATTTACAACAGAAACGAACAGAAAACATCTGAAAACTTGCAAAAGAACAGACTCAAAAACCATGGTCCAAATCACCATGAAGCTCTTGCAGCTGAGACCATCACGGCATCATCCACAATAACGGCCAAAGGAGGATCGAAATCAGCTCGCGAAGTAGGTGACAAACAGCGCCACGAACATGAGGAAGTACGCGATCACTTGATCAATCGCCTGCACGTTGATCACCTGGGTCGCCGCCATTGCTGCCGGCTTGTCCTGCGCCATGGACAGCTGCATGATCCCGGAGAAGAAGAAGGCTGTGAACAGCAGTGCATACACCTTCACGGCTGCCATATCTTTGCTGCACAAGGCAAGGGTTGAAGAAGCTGCTGAACTAGATATGAATCACGGGTCACGTACACTCGTGCAGGTGTTCTAGCGTGGATGATGCGTTTGGCAATGTGATGCAAAGGAGAATTGGTGGTGGGGTATATATGTAAAGCGAGTTTCATTTTTTAGTTAAAAAAAACAAGAGAGTGAAGAGTCGTCAGTGTCCTTTCTTTGATCAGGATTTGTTTGATCACAAAAGAAATTAAAAGAAGACAAGAAGTTTGAAGTAGTGTTGAAACAGTCAATCTGTCCGTCCGGCTGGGCAGTATTGACTGTACTTGGAAGAGTACTACAACTGCTGTCGAGGCTGATTTTGGTTAGTGAGCCGGATTTCGTAACGATGTAGGGGCGCTGAATAGCACTGGCTACCGGCATGGCAGAACAAGGCTGACCGGGCAAACCCACGCTGTCAGTTTCTGTGCGTGCTTCACACGGCAGGCATAAAAGATAAAATGTTTAGTTTCAGGCTTATTTTGAACTCGTTACCCAGTGATCCATCCATTTGAAAACACTAATAACTGGGTAGGCACGGCAGCGTCAACTGCCGGGCTGCCAACTGCCGGAATGCCTGATTCACGGTCACGCCCGCGCAGGGCTCACCTCCTCTCAAACCACATCGCATGCCTCAGGCGGTGATAGAGACAACTACTTTACATGCGTGGCGTCCACAAACTTACCTCCTCATCAGCCATCCTGCCTTTTTTCTTTGCTTTTTTTGCTCTCTTAGAAATTCCTCTCTTTCTCTCTTTCAATTTTTTGCTCCAATTTCTTTTTTGATTTAACCCTTTTGTCATGATTTTTGTTGAAAGTGTTCAAACTTTATTTAGAAATTTTCTATCAAACTTTATTTTCAAAGTTTTGGATAAACGTTTTTACAAACTATCGATCAAACTTTATTTTAAA
Organism: Chloris gayana; assembly: GCA_031894775.1. Lineage (NCBI taxonomy): Eukaryota > Viridiplantae > Streptophyta > Magnoliopsida > Poales > Poaceae > Chloris > Chloris gayana. The sequence continues at coordinate 31,999 of JAUNZO010002645.1, forward strand.
ACTTTTTTTTAAAAAAGAAGTTGGATGGAAGGAAGACACATGCAGGGGCTCATAACTTTTTGTCTTGTAGTTGTCCGAATGTTTGCTCCCTAACCTTCTCACGCGCGTGCGCACGGATTAGAGGTGCCCGTCAACTGCCACAATGCATAGTTTTGAACTTTTAAAAAAGTCCTGATCGAGCTTTGGTGCGTGTTGCAGCCGTTGGCAAGCCCGAGCTCGTGGACCATGGTAGAGTTCTCACAAGAACAGAGCCAACAAAGGGCAAAAGAGTCATTCCTCTCACACTCAACCATAAATGATATTATAATGGAGCTGGTGTACTGCAACTAATTTTGTAGTAGGCCTGACCAAAATTCAATATCTGCGATGTGATGTACCTAAAGGCCTGGTTTCTATAGTATGCTACAACAAACTTCCATTTTTTGTTAAATTAAAAAAAGTGGTCCATTTTAAAGTTGAAACTCAGGTCCTATTTTGCAATTGTCCCTAGCACAAAATAATCCGACCTAGGTTACCGTTGCATCATACTCCTACTTTTGGGCAATCCAATACCTTGTACTGATGTGGTCAGCATCTCTGCTAACACCAACAGATGAAGTTGTGTGTTTGGCAAAAGCGTGAACCAAGGAAAGTTCGATCCATATCAGTGATTTGGAGGAACTTGCGAAGACGATTGAAGAGAAGGTTCAGATATTTCTTTTATGGATTTGAGACTGCACTAGAAGAGTCCAATTACAAATAAAGAAAAAAAGATTTATTGTTACATATTAATATAACTAAATTATTGCTGTTGGTAATCAATATGATATTTTGTTTACTGGTACTATTAGGATCTTAATTACTAGTGAAAATATATAGTCCCTCTATTCTTCATTCGATCTTTGTTTCCGGCGTACAAAATGACCTGCCGGCAGAACAAATAAACTTGTTGCTGGAACTACAACAAATATGTAACAGAAGAGCGAGTATTTATATATCCAAACCAGTTTAACAATACTAGAATAGCATAAAGAAAAAAAAGCGTAATGCTTCATCAACGAGGCATATAATACAGTGTCAGGTCTCGGAGAATAATATGGTTCACTCGATCGGTCCTGCAGCATGTGCAGACTGATAAACGGAGGACAACTCCGGTGAATAAGATCTTCCTCTGGGATAATCGATCAATCTGCCGCCTTCGTTTTCAGAAGAGGTGCGTCCTCCATCTCCACATGCAGTCTCGATCATCATTGATGGGTTCCAGTCCATGTTACTCACTGATGTGCTCTGCTCGGAGGTCAAGGAGCTCCAGCCTCGTGGTGGCCACGAAATCGTTGGCTTCAACAGAGGCACGTCTGGCGGTGGCACGGACTTGCCGATGATCTGCACCACCTCCACAATGCTTGGCCGATCCCACGGGTTTGGGTTGCTGCAGGCCATACCAAGCAGCAATAACCGAATCGCCTCATCAGCGTCGAACTCTGCTGTGTCGGTGAGCACCGGATCGACTGCACTAAGTAACTTGCCTTCCCAATGAAGCTTCCAGACCCAATCTGTCACGTGGCCAACTTGCGCGATTGCCCGGTTTCCTGTGACAATCTCAAGGACGAGCACTCCAAAGGCAAAGATATCCGTCTTCGTCGTAGCCTTGCCACTGTAGATGTACTCGGGCGCCCTGAAGCCAATTGTTCCAGGGATGCCTAGGTCAGTGTAGGAGCTTTTGCCATCGGCCACAACGCAGGCAAGTCCGAAGTCTCCAAGGCGTCCTTGGAAGGCGGAGTCGATCATGATATTGCTTGCCTTGATGTCGCGGTGGAGCACCATAGGCTCATACTCATGGTGAACATACTGCAGCCCCGTTGCAATGTCCTTGACAATGTTGTAGCGGGTTCCCCACCGGTAAATAAAAGTAAGCTCCTGCTGCTGATTGGTGCTGCTGCGGAAGAGGTGTTGGTCTAGACTACCATTGGGCATGTACTCGTAGATAAGCACTGGCTCTCCTCTGTTGTAAGACCATCCTGAATATTGTTGTGCACAAGGTTCATAGGTTATGAGTATATGTCACGGGACTAAAAAATAGATATGAGTCACCTTTGTAGGTGGATCTTGCATGACAATGCGATACTTAAAGTAGCTATGATAAGGAGACGAAACTTTGTGAACTCGACCATGAATACTTTAAGCCCAAGTTCAAAAAAGGATACAAGAAATTTCTGTTTTTTCAGAACTTTATCGAACGTTAGGATTCATTGTGCCGTGCGAGAATTTAATTTAGAGCTGAAGAGAACTTTTATAGAAGCTAAGATGAGCTATAAGAGCTTTAGAGGATTCAAGTAGAGGCTCTTCTTATTAGTGATGATTATCAGGGAATAATGAGTTACACGTTCCTCAATTTTTTGTGAAACTATTAGTATGTTTTCAGTGTCCTAATTTTCGTAGAATTGGATCATGGTAAGTAGATAAGAATCTTATTACTAGAAAACTTCATTCGATGATTACTAAGTTGATATGATTTAATATTTTGCTACATAAGTGCTTAACCCAGTTTTTACTTGATCCATTAGGACATTTTTAATAAAAAAATAAACTTCATAATGTTTCTGATCAAACCATATGGAAATGTTATTTATATATTTGATAAACAAAAGGAGCCACCATGTTTTCTCTCATGATATAGAAATCATCACGTTAATTAAAGAATAAAAGAAAGAATAATTATTCAAAATTGTCATGCCATTATAAAAAAATAGATAAAAATATGCCTTCACATGTCTTTTAACTTAGCCAACATTTTCGTTACTGAAAATAACCTAAAATACTTATGTACAAATTAGCAAGTATTCTGTTTGTCATTATAAAAGCATTGAGCCCAAAGAATCAACCGGAAAACAATAGTGATTGAAAAAATAGCGATAATAAATTCACAAGAGATACAAGATAATTCGATAGCAATAATAATTTTATTATTGAAACTAGCAGTAAAATTGGAATAGTTATATACTGACTGGGGAGTGAGTAAAAAATTGAGAGGAAGAGAGCAGACATTACCGATCAGCGGAACAATGTTTTTGTGGCGCAGACGGTTGATGATGCTGACTTCCGCGAGGAAATCCTGGTAGCGTCTGTTGTTGTACCGAGTGAACTTCTTGGCGGCAACCTCCATCAACTCTCCCTTATTTGGAGTAGGGAGTCTACATCTGTAAACAGCACCGAATCCACCTTGTCCCAGCCTCTTCGTCTCATGGAAATTGTTGGTTGCCTTATTGATGTCAGTGAAGTTGAATTGAATTGGGACCCCTGGAAGGAGCTGCATGGACTCGGCAAGCTGATCCAAGTCCTTCTTCCACCGCCGATATTTTGAGTTGAAGTAGAAGTACACGGCTGCAGCGATTACTGCCGTGGCAGCTGCTGCTCCGAGAGCAGAAGGCAATATGACGGCAATACTGGTCTTCTTCTGTGGCGAGTCTTCAATCTCCGGGATCACAAACTCAATCGTCGAGTTCCAGGTATGAAGCCGTAAGAGTTGCCCCAGCGAGGCGGAAAAGCCAAACAAGCCATTTGACGAGATGGAATCTCTCGCGTCGAGGTGCTTGACCTTATTGGCGCGAGAAGGCTTTTCTTTGCCTGCTGCTGCACCGGTGGCGACGTAAACTGAAAGGTTGTGAGAAGCACGGTTGTAGTCGATCCACACGCTATAATATCTCGCTCGAGTGGATGAATTCCGTGGAGCCTCAAGCTCGAATTCCACCCTGACAGTTCTTCCCGAATGAAATCCTGTGCTGTTCAAGCTTTTGATCTCGACGAGTTCAGAGCCGAAAGGAGTATAACCCCTCGAGTGTTGCTCCAGTCTGGGGAGGATGTCGAAGAGCAGTTGGGAGTACAATCGTCTTCGTGTTCCATAGACGCTCAGGGTGAAGATGATGCTGAAAGAAACTTCATGGTAGTTTGTCCCATCATAACCATCGCTTGTTTTCCATAGATCGACCCATTTAGGGATGATGAACAACCCAGAGTTGGACAAATTAAACGGGGGAGAAGATGAATTTTTCATGTAATAGCCGAGGGTACCCGGTAGTAACGTGGTTGTTGATCGCCTGCCGAAGCGAAACAAAAGGCCCTGATCCATTCGTTCGAAGGTAGTGCTCCGTGAGTATATGGCCGTCTTGTTGATCTGATTGGAACTGGTACAGGTGCATGGCTTGGTGCAGGAGAAGATTAGCGACCATATGATTAGGAGGATTGAGAAAAAACATGGGGCAGGAGGTAATACAAGCTTGTTAACCTGACCGAACATCCTAGGATTCCTTGCTATGCTTTGCGTTTGCACATTGGCGACCTCACATGACCATTTGCTTTATAACCCTGGTTGATAACTTCTGCCCACCGCTCCCCCTCCAAAAAAAAATATGGCTCTTCGTCACTTATAATTAAAATATACTAAGGTAGGCATCTCAAAAGGACATAGCATAAACTGATTCAACTATGTTCCTAAAAAAACTGTTTCAAAAATGAAAATGCACTGAGTCATACCATATCATCCTTATTACCAATGGAAGGAAAAAGAGGGGTAGCAAAAATTACAGTGAAAGATATTCAGGGGAAATTTATCAATTAATCAGGTTACAACATGATGACTTTTGACCAAGCTTAATAGGAAAGTAAACCGAACTGCATAATGACCTTTGACAAAGTTTAGATACCTCTCAGTACCAACGGCATCTACATCTTCATGGTACTTACAGCGGTTTAGATAGATGATCTGAATATATTCCATGAAGCAAGCTAGTGATATTGACTGCACTCTATATACTAACCCGTTGATTCAGACTGCATTGTAGACTAACCATTTAATCAGGGATTAAATTACGAACTAGCCGAGTGACACATATCTGTGTCCGATCTGATTCAATAATGAATATCAACAATACAGTTATAGTTAACAATCTATTGCATAGGATACCTTGTTAATTTATCTTCTGCTTTATGATCATATAATATTTTTTTTCTTAATAACGGTAGTGGATAAATATTGCACTTACATACGGGTAGCATTGCTGGTTATTTTTTTCTTAATGATGATGATAGGTAATTTAAAAAACATATGTGAAGGTCATATTTTAGCTTAATATTTTTATAGTAGTAGGTAATTTTAATTTATTATTTGGTTAATATGTTAATTTTAGACTTTAAGAGGGAATGTGATGTCTTTTTTTACCAATAAATAAGATACACTACTACCAGAAAAACATTTTCAATGATAGCGGCGGTATTATTGTACACTGCACTGGTGGTGCATGGAATAGGGGTACTGTTCCTCGCACTGCACTGCACTGTTGGCACGAAGGAGCATTTTGTTTTCAGATATATGTGGTTCGTCAATGTACAATATGAAATTTCTAATGTTCCTTTACAAAAAAAATTATTTGCTTCACAAGTGAGAATTAGCTCTGTATCTGTGCACGTTCTTCCGGCCGATACATCCGATCTTCCATATGAAATTTCTAATGTTCCTCGTACAAAATTGCATATGGAAGATCAACAAAATCCAACCCTGTCCTATATTTAAATTCAAAGGAAATTTATCTGAAGGACTCACAAAATAAAATCAGAAACAACTGTACTAAGCATTTGTTCTATTCCATATAACCTCTGCTCATAATAAACCTCTCGTCCTGTCATCATTTTTTCTGATATGACATGTAATTAATTGCAAATGAAATACTTATTGAGACTAGCCTCAGCACCTCCGAAAGATCGAGTCGGCTTGGTCTTAAGATTCAGGAAGTCACCGAGCGTTGCCTCCGACTGAAAGAATAATTAGCCGTAAATGCAACGCCTGGACTTGAACCGCATGGTTGGTTCTACCATAAGAAAATTAATCACCTGAGCTAAGCTCAGTTTGCAAAGCATGTATGTTTCTGTTCACAACTTCACAGCCTTCTTCTTCGGGTCCATGCAGCTTGTCCATGGCACAGCCACAGGACAAGTCGGCAGTGGCAGCAGCCCAGGTGATCGATCAGGTGGTCGCGTACCTGCTCATGTTTATGGTACTGTTCATCACTACTTCGCAAATCGCAAGCTGACCTCGATGCTTCTTTAGTCAGTCGCGATGCTGGATGATGGTCTCAGCTGCGCTACGGCTTCCTGGTGATTCGGGGAGCCATTGTTTGACTTGGTTCTTGTATTGTGAGTTGCGTCGACAGTTCTTTTAGATTGTGATGCAAGCGCTATCCTGACCTGTGTTGAGATAAGTTTTTAAATCAGCTCTGAGAATATGTATGACGTTTGCACTTTGTTCGTCAAAATTTCAAATATTATCAAAAAGGACATCCGAAGGAGTCAAATTTCTCTAGTATATCCTTACGACCTTCATTTCTACGGGTAAATTCCTTTGTTGCCATTTGAAATTCTACCGTTCCCTTATTTGCTATCGAAATTTTCGAAATCCCTTATTTGCCATCGGATTAAAATTTGTATCTCTTATCTGCCACTCTAGTGATTTTAGTTGATAGAAATATTTGCTTCCATCGCTAGAATGTTTATGCTACAGTAATAAATAGGTTTTTCTTAGTATATGCTTTATGTCAAAAAAAAGTTTCAAAATTTTTCCTCAAAATTATCTTTAATTTTCATCCGAAAATTTTGAATTTTTTTAACATATAGTACACACTGAGACAGACCTATTTTGCTACTATAGTACGAACATTGTAGTAATAGAAGCAAAGTGTTCTGTCATCCAAAGTTATTAGAGTGGCAAATAAGGGATTCAAATTTTAATTCAATGACAAATAAGAAAATTGAAAAATTTCAATGACAAATAAGAGAAATGTATAATTTCCAATGACAAATAAGGAATTTACCATGAAAGGATGTGAACAACGCTTCCAACACGATGAAAGCCAAATGATATTAGATTGATAGTCTTTTCATTTATCCCCAACACTCCCAATCAAATGAAATTAAAGTGTCCATTGAGATTGCCCTCGTAGGGGTAGGGTGTGTCTACATGTGTTCATAGGGATGAGTGCTCGCTCGTGTATATATATATAAGTGTATGTGTTTGTTATGTATTCATGTTGACAGGAAAACGCACGGACTGACGCCTCGCCCGTCGGAGGAACACACGTTGGTCCGGAAGATCTGCTTAACTCCAAGCAGGACCAAATACTAGATCGCGGTGACGAATTTTTGGGGCGTGCCGGTTGGTTTTCCCTGCAAACCAACAAAGACAAATAGAGGGTGTAAAATTCCTGGGTTATCAGCCCAGATAGGCTGATAAGTAACCACAACTGAAGATTTAAAATAAGACATAAAGTAAAACGCATCGGATATCGGTTACTCGGTTCATCGGCATCTAATTGAAAATAAACAGGACATGAAGTAAACATTTTGATTCATCTTGGCAGATTGGTCCTGATATCTAATGCTGCTGATAGTATCAAAATAGGCTTTATCATGCAGATCCGCATTTGAATATGTATAAATCGGCAACAACAGATAACTAGAAGTAACTCTGCCGATTTATGATTAACTCAAACTAATTCTTGAAATCAAAGGATTAAAGCATGCAAGGCATATGAAATCACTGAATTATCAAGTTAACAAGGTTTAAATCTAATCTTAACCGATGAATTTGGCAATTAATGTTTCATGTAAGATAGATCTAAATGTGGTAAGCAATCGGCTAAACACCCCGATTCAATGATTAAATCGCTAACACAAATCATTGTTTATATTCTACCAATTATCCTTCGACTAGGACAAGTCAACTAAGCAAAGACAAAGCAACATAGGACAAGTCAACTATATTGCACTAATCAATAGATACAAACTAAGATCTGTGAGAGCAATCCCGGATATATTACTAGTTCAACCTAATCCCTATCACCCGCTCCATCGTAGGACAAGTCAGCTCCAACGAGCCATATAGGACACGTCAAGCTGTACTATTACGAATACGAATGCTAGAGAACAGATTGAATCGACAAGCATATCTTAATCATGACTCGAATAGCCCAATCGACCGTCTACTAAAGCACTAGCATCGACAACAAAACAAAACTAGACAAGTCAACTGAATCGAACAGGATAGGACACGTCAACTACCGCAAGTCACCGATATTTGTAACTAAAGCTTCGATCGATCGAAACTACCGGATAACTAGCAGTTACATCGATTCTAGCACGTACAAGTTGACATGATAGATTCGATGCACTTACCCGATGAAATCATTGCCGATGCCGGAGCCTCGAGAGCTCGAGCAGATTGACGAGAAAATCCGTCGAGTTGATTGTGACGATAGGCCGAGAGTTGTATTTGATTGTGTTGTTATATTATAACGGTCCTAGTCTACTATTTATATTCTGGTCACACCGACTGACTCCGATGATGTCCTACACCGATCTATCACTCTTCTTCCTATTTTACATGACATTTCCTCAACGATAACTTTGGAAATAAAACTAAGACTTCCAAAAGATGTCGCCTGATTGCTTCCGGTGCTTCCAACGTGGCAATCCGAGTCTTCTTTAACCTTTCCATCCTTCTTTATAGCCGCACATCCACCTCATACTCGTACCATTGACAAGTGGGCCTAGATCCAAAATCTGATGCCAGCAATTCAATCGCGAAAAAAAGAAAGAAACATATAGGCTTTTTTCTTGTTGGTCGCACTTCTTTGTTCGTTATGGCCTTTTTCTTCTTTCTTGAGCATGCCTATTCCTTCTTGTTTTTTAGCATCATTTATTGGTACTCTAACTCCTTAGGTTTAAAGTTGTTGACCCCAAATTTTTGCTCGATGATGGGTCGCGCCCGAAGTCACAGCTCACATCCAAAGAGCGGCCTTGTGCTGAATTAGGCCCACTAAAGTTCCAAGTTGAATGTAACCCGGAGTAGAGGAAAGGAAACTAGAGATAGAGTTGGGTTCCTACTTAATCCCTAAGGCAGTTCCCGAACTATAAATATGTAACTTCCCCATAAGGGAAGGCAACATTTAATCGTGAAACCCTCATTGAGAGCACTTCGCTGCAATACACATCCAAATTGGACGTATGGTTTTTATCCTTCGGGAGGCTCCGAACCATTATAAACCTCGCATGTCCCGTGAGATTGATCTCGCCCGAAGAGTTACCCTCGATCCGATCTAATAATATCTGCCTATCTCTTTTCGAGCGTCAACGGAGGCATGCCAAGAAATGGGGGAGGGGGAGGGGAGCTGCGAGATCCGTCTCGCCGTTCGCCGATGGCTTACGACCACGACATCAAGATTCTGGTGGGAGCGCTATTCCCGAAACCCTAGTCTTCATCACCGATGGTGGCGGCAATATGCAACGCGAAGAGCCGGGGAGTTGGCGTTCTCCTTGGAGCTTCCCTCGGCCTCCCTAACACGGTCGAAGTAGTCCGCTAATGCTTCCATGTTCAACATAGCTGGGCTCGCCCCGGGGAAGATCTACTGGAGATCGGTACCGCCATGGCCAGGTCATCTTCCATATTGCCAACATAAAGAAGTTTCTTGTGTTCTACATGGGTCACTCGGACGATGAGCATGCCTACTGCTCCGATAACGACTTTGGCTACAACTACAATACGACTATGTCAATCATTACCCTGAAATATTAGGAAATCCTGTGTGAGTCCCAGGAGGAGAAGACCATGGAGTCAACATGGCGGATCGACCACGGCACGCCTCTAGTCAATACCGACCATCGGTGTGGATAGGGAGGAAAGCTCCGACGCTTCGAACGGGTGTGGACCCCTAGCGCAGCCGCAACCACTCTAGCAAAACCTCAACCCGGAGCTTGAGGTGATATGACTCCATACCCTCTTCGAGTCCATCCAACGGATGGCCACGATCGGAACACCACCGGCACCGCTCCTGCTCCAAGAGGCAGAAATTGCGCAACGCCTCGAGGGGATGCCTATGCGGCTCCAACCTACGCTCGCGAAAAACCACGAGGAGTAGCCGCACCATGATAGACGAAACCGCCGTAACATGCGGGCACCCGAGCATGGCAGGATCACTAGTGGGCCGATCTCATCCCCCGACCGATCCGAGAACCGTCACATGCAACGATAGCTGGCTCGAGATAACGCTCCGGAGCATAGCGATGTGCGGGCACCGAACCTGCCACCGAGGATCGATGAAAGGCCAGCCCGACCGGTGAACCGATGAGCTTTCAAAGCCCTCACTGCTGCCACACAATAGGTGGCCTAGCCCAGCAAGTTCAAACCAAGGTCCATCGAAAAATACGATGGCTCCAGCAATCCCGATGAGTTCATCCGGATCTACCGTATGGTCATTGAGACTGCGGGAGCGACAAACTGGTGATGGAAAACTACTTGTCGACAAGGCCTTCAAGAGGTTGAAAGGCGCAAAGAAGTGGTTCGAGATCCACGAGCACGACCTCCTATGACCTAAATGAGTGCAACATATGCCGGAAGCACGACAGGGAGAGGAAAGAGTGAGAACGATACGAGGAACATCGTCGTCGAGACCGTCGCCGCCATGACCACCATGATGATGATCAACACCAACATGAACTACATCGTGATGACCTCCACCGCGATGGTCGGCAAGGAGATGAGCACCGCCGCGTTAATCGGCGAAATAAAGATCATCCTCGGGAGGAGCACCAACATCGTCGGGACGACAGGGAAGAGGAGTAACCGGAGATCAACATGATCTTTCGGAGGATCCACTATGCCCACGTCTAAAATGTGGTGCAAGGAGCTAGAGAGGGAGGTCCGCAAGGCCCAACCATTGAAGCCAAGGCTGATCACTCGAAGTACGCAGTCACGGTGATCTCCTTGAAAGTTGCCTAGAGGGGGGGGGTGAATAGGCAATGCAATATAATTCCTGAAAAACACAACACTAAACAAGCAATCAAACCAGAAAGGACGGAACTTCCGTCACACACGGAACTTCAGTCACCGACGGAACTTCCGTTCCTCCTAGGGTAAACAAGGAATCTAAAGAGATGAGATGGAAATCTCACAAATATGGTTGAATGCAATCCTTCCTTGATCGATGACAAGTGTTCCTCCTGCAGGAAAAGTAAATCCATACACCACACACGTAGATCGGTCACAAACTTTCTCGAGAGGAACAAGAACAAGGAAACACAAACAAGAACAACTCAAGAGAGACACAAGATTTGTTGACCGAAGTTCGGACCCCTCACAAAGAGGTTCCTACGTCTCCGTTGAGGAGCTCACAAAGAGCCGGGTTTCTTTCAACCCTAATCCTCCCAAGCAACCACAAAGGTCAAACTTGGTTTTCTTCTTCTTCTTCTTGGTTGATTCCTTTCCTTTCGGAGGCGAATCACAACCTTCACAAACTTCCTTTGACTCACCACAATCTTGGGAGCTCAAAGGTGACACCTAGCCAATCTAGGAGACCAAGTCTCCAAGAGTAACAAGTGAAGTAGGGTTTGTTTGCTAAGGGAAGATGTGCTCAAGGTTGGGATGATGCTTGTCAAGCTTGGATTTGATTATGGGCTCTCACAAAATGGTTTGGAATCACAAGGGAGATGAGAGAGAGATGAGAGCAAGAGCTTGAGTGAGATGGGAGTGTTCAAAAAGCACCAGCAAACTTGCTCACGGGTTGGTCAAAGCTATATATAGGAAGAGGCCAAAAAGAGCCGTTGGGAAGTGTGAAAAGGTGGTTTGACGGAACTTCCGTGAACATGACGGAACTTCCGTGAGACTTGACCTAGGGCACGAACAGCCTGGATGGAACATAGAAGTTCCGTCCTACACTCTCTGGAAATAGTTGACGGAACTTCCGTGGGCTTCACGGAACTTCCGTGGAGACTTAGCTGGTTCACACCTTCCGGGGACGGAACTTCCTGCACTCTCCGGAACCACTTGGGAAGTGACGGAAGTTCCGTGAGCGGTTACTGGAACTTCCGTGAGTTCTGGTTTTTGTGGTTTGGCTTCTTTTGAACTTTTGGTGGATTTGATTTTATCCAAGCTTGTGTATGAAACAAAGAGCACATATTCCCTACAACAAAGACTAATTCACCCCTCTTTATAGTTTGGCAATCCTAGACTCAAAGAACTATAAAATCTAATTTAAGCTTCTTTTTAAGTCCATCATTTGACTTTTGTATGAGGAGCTATCAATCTTATAACGTGGGTTAGTTGACTTCAATATCCTGCACATTAGCTCAATGAAACATTAGACATTTTAATTATTTGTCATTTATCACCAAAACCCACTAGGGGGCCTAGTTGCATCTTCAATCTCCCCTTTTTTGGTGATTGATGACAAATAATTAAAAGAGATAAGGATATCAAAAAAACGAAAAAGAAACGCCAAAATATAGCGGAGCTCCCCCTAAAGAGATGCATGGGTCACTCAAACATGTGAGAGAGCTCCCCCTATATTTTGTGCTTGTGGGGTGCCTAAAACAAGTGTGCTTACAAGACTTGCATAAGTGAGAAAAGCGAAAGCAACATATACGCTTAGAAGCCGCACACCACGAAATGCAAGCCACATGAATAAAACATAAATAATGACATGCAAGCCACATATTAAAGCAATAAACATCCATCATTCAACATTCAAGCACATAGTTTTACAACTTAGTTCCCATTAGTTCCAACACTAAAGAAAAGATCGATAACAAGTAGATAAGGTGAGACCCTCTCGCTTTTCTCTTTTCTCTCCCCTTTGGCATCAAGGCACCAAAAAGGAGTGAAAGGAGAGGAAAAGGAAACAAGAGTGGAATCACTCGAGCATCGGAGCCGGGAGGAGTCGCTTCCTCATCTTCTTCATTGCCCTCATCATCTCCATCATGGCCATCCTCATCTTCATCATCGGTCCACACAAAGACCGGAAAGTCCTCGATGGGGTCATTCTCCGAACCATCGGAGGAGACCTCTAGTCCTTGGGCCCGCATGAGAGCCTTAAACCTGCGAGCATTCTTCTTGGAGGATTCCTCATTTCTCCGGGTCCTTGCCCCAATAGCGAGAGCACATCCCAAACACTTTCTTCAGCCGGACATGAGACGAGAGGTGGGAGAACGGCGCCTACGAGGAGCACTAGAGGAGGGTCCGGCATCCATAGGAGGGGCAGGGCGGCGGCGACCCGCACGAGACCGAATGAGCTTAGGGCTGGTACTCGTTGGTGCTTGCATTCTTTCTCAAAGGTCGAGTCCTGTATCAGCCTCTATCATTGCCATGAGCCATGGAGCATAGGGTAAAGTGCGGCGGGTATGATAGGATGCACGGTGGATCTCCTCAATAATGAAACCAAGAACATCAAATCCGGGAGAATCCGGTGCAAAGCGAGCAAGAACATTGCGAGAGTAAGAGGCAACTGTAGTGGCATACCCATCCTTTGGAGCTATGTTGTGACGGAGAAGACGATTCATGAGCTTGTAGTAGGGCGAGTAATCCGGTGGTGTCTCCAATCACGAGCATTCTCGCGGATCAATGTACATGAATTTGATTGCCTCATCGGTGAGTGCGTCCTCATTAGCAATGCTAGGCATCCGGCTGAGATCCCTCGGGAGACAAAAGTAGGTGCCCAGCTTCTTGTAGCTAACACTCGTAGGGGATGCCCTGGGTCATCCAATGCACGATCTCGATAGCTCCCTCAAGAAAGACGGTGGCCCAAAACCGACATAGCACCTCTTTATTCCAATCATATCGGAACCCCATCAAGTCATATACGCCCCTTTCCTTGCAAGCGGTGATCACCTCATTGAACAACACATTCTCCTTGTTTTCCATGAAATGCCGGTCGACCCATTGGTGGGGTGAGAGGCGGTGGATCTTCTTGGGTGGCATGTGGATGAACATTGAAGTGTAGTAATCCTGCTGGAACCAAGTATAGAACCTATCATCACTCGCCTCTTGCTCATCCGCCAGGCGAGGATCGGTGACCCTGTCATCAAACAGGGCGGTGGCTCTTTTCTTGTAATCATAAGGGGCACGGTTTTGTGGGTAAACCGGCGGGCGCACAACCAAGCCCCTTATCACATTGGCAGATGAGCTCTCACGACCACGAGAAGATCCTTGGCCCCTTGCCGGTCCTTTGCCTCGGGCCCTCCTAGCGGGGAGAGGACCACCACGCTCCACACGAGCTGTCCGTGCTCCTCTAGGCTCACGATGAACGACAGCTTTCCTCTTCTTGCGCTCGGGCATGATTTCCATCTCCTCACTGCCACTTTCATTGTCACTTCCCTCAAAAGTTTCCTTATTGTCATGGTGCGCGAGAGTCTTTGAGCGGCCCATCCGACATAGAAAAACAAAGAAGCAGGAAGGACCTTAGTAGAGCAAAGGGTAAAACGGAAGATAAAAAGATTTAGATGCAGCCATGTCCGTGGGGGCGGAAGTTCCGTACATGACGGAAGTTCCGTCGACTGGGACGGAAGTTCCGTCGTGTGTGGAAGTTCCGTCGTGTGCGGAAGTTCCGCCCGAACAGATAGGGTTGCACAAAAATCTTCACATCTACAAATCTACCCCCTAACTATTGGAGTCCTTGCACAAGAATGTTCACTAGACCCTAGGCAACAAGTTTGTGGAAGCCAAACTAGCAGATCTAGTGAATATTGGGAGATCAAAAAGTAGGTACTAAGGACCGTACCGTGAGTTCAAAAAGACGCGGGAAAACCACGGAAGATCGACGGGGACGGAAGTTCCGGAGGGTGAAGAAGCTCTTGCACGGAGTCCTTGCGCAAATCCACGGTTGGATCCTCAAATCGCCATGGGAGCCGCCTTGAGAGGTTTGGAGAGGAGAGAGAGTGTTGGAGTTGAAATGAAAGGATGAAGGGGTAAGTTGTGAATCCGGGTAGGGTTAATACCCGGAGATGACGGAAGTTCCGTGATTTTCGACGAAAGTTCCGTCGCTGTCCGGAGAGTACAGGACGGAGGTTGCAACCTCCGTGGAAACCAGTTCTGAAAATGCACAAGGATGGACGGAAGTTCCGTCAAGGGTCATGGAACTTCCGTGGAAACAGAAGATGGAGGAACCTTGGGGAGAAATTTTGAGAAAAGGCATTTGGGATCCTGAGTTGGAACTTGGGGTTGCCTTCACTTGTGGATAGCCAGCAAACAACCACAATGAACAATATCCACAAGATGGGCAATATGATCACAAGATCAACTTCAAATATTTTCAATACGAAAACAAGCTTTATTTTTGCAAATAGTTTTTGAGAGAAAGACAACAACAATCAATATCACCAAGATGCGCAAAAATTCATTCCACATTAGAAGAATCAAGTATATTAAGTTCACTCCTAAGCTCACAAAATCTTTTCTCATCTAGGGGCTTGGTGAAAATATCGGCTAGTTGTTTATCGGTTCTCACGTAACTAATCTCAATGTCCCCTTTGATTGAATGATCTCTCAGGAAGTGGTGCCGGATATCTATATGCTTAGTCCTATTGTGATCAACGGGGTTGTATGCAATCATGATGGCACTCTCATTGTCACATAGGAGGGGGACTTTGGTTAAAGAGTATCCAAAGTCCTTAAGAGTTTGTCGCGTCCACAAGAGTTGTGCACAACAACTACCGGCTGCAACATACTCCGCTTCGGCTGTGGAAAGGGCAACGGAATTTTGTTTCTTGGATGACCATGACACAAGGGACCTACCCAAGAATTGGCAAGTCCTGGAGGTGCTTTTTCTATCTACCTTACATCCGGCGTAGTCGGCATCGGAGTAGCCAACTAACTTGAATTTGGCGCCCTTAGGATACCACAACCCTATGTTTGGAGTGCTGAACTAAATATCTCAAAATTCTTTTAACGGCCACCAAGTGGCTCTCTTTTAGAGCGGATTGAAATCTTGCACACATGCACACACTAAGCATGATATCGGGCCTAGATGCATAAAGGTAAAGCAAAGAACCAATCATGGAGCGATATACGTTTTGGTCGACCGCCTTCCCATTCACATCCAATCCTAGATGACCATTTGTCTTCATTGGAGTTTTGCTTGGCTTTGCCTTGCTCATATCAAATTTCTTGAGGATGTCTTGGGTGTACTTGGTTTGACTTATAAAAGTTCCATCTTCTAGTTGCTTGACTTGAAAGCCTAGAAAGAACTTCAACTCCCCCATCATTGACATCTCAAATTTCCTAGTCATAATCTTGGCAAACTCATCACGGAAAGATTGGTTAGTAGAACCAAATATTATGTCATCGACATATATTTGGCATACAAATAAATCACTTCCAACTTTTCTAGTGAAGAGGGTAGGATCGGCCTTGCCCATTATGAAGCCCTTGTCGATGAGATATCCCTTGAGGTGTTCATACCAAGCTCTTAGTGCTTGCTTGAGTCCGTAGAGAGCTTTATGAAGCTTGTACACGTGGTGAGGTTTCTTCGGATCTTCAAAACCCGGTGGTTGTTGCACGTACACTTCTTCTTGAATTGGACCGTTGAGAAATGCACTCTTTACATCCATTTGATATAACTTGAAACCATGATGTGTGGCATAGGCGAGCAATATGCGAGTTGACTCAAGCCTTGCTACCGGTGCATATGTTTCTCCAAAGTCCAAACCTTCAACTTGTGAGTAGCCTTTTGCAACAAGTCTTGCTTTGTTCCTCACCACCACACCATGTTCATCTTGTTTGTTGCGGAACACCCACTTGGTTCCCACAACATTTTGCTTGGGTCTCTCCACCAATGACCACACTTTGTTTCTCTCAAAGTTGTTCAACTCTTCTTGCATAGCCACCACCCAATCCGAGTCTTGCAATGCTTGTTCTACCTTAAGAGGTTCCAAAGAGGAAACAAACGAGTAATGATGGCAAAAGGTAGCGACTCGAGATCTAGTGGTTACCCCTTTTTGAATGTCACCAATAATGTTATCGACGGGATGATCTTTTTGTATGCTTTGGCGCACTCGGGGTTGTTGAGGCCTAGGTGCATCTTCTTCTTCTTCTTGTGGTTCGTCTTGATGAACATCACCTCCACTTTCTTGTTCTTGATCTTGGTTGTTGCCTTGATTATGATCGTCACCATGATCTTGGCCGCCACCTTGATCTTGTTCATTTTGTGGATCTTGTGGAGGATCTTCATCTTGACTTGGAGAAGATGGATCACCTTGCACTTGAGTTGGATCTTGTGGCCTTATTTCACCAATTGCCATGTTCCTTATTGCTTCACAAGGAGCTTCATCATCTACATCACTTGGATTAACTTGCTCTACTTGAGAGCCGTTAGATTCATCAAATGTTACATCACGCGTGATTTCAACAATGCCGGTGACTTTGTTGAAAACTCGGTATGCATACACATTTGATCCGTACCCAAGTAAGAAACCTTCATTGGTCTTTGGAGCAAACTTAGAAGACCTTGGCTTCTTGTTAAGAATAAAGCACTTGCTCCCAAAGACACGGAAATACGACACGTTAGGAATTTTACCGGTGAGAAGCTCATAGGGTGTCTTTTTCAATATCTTGTGAAGGTACAAACGGTTGGTTGCATGGCAAGCGGTGTTGATGGCTTCGGCCCAAAAGGTGTCGGGAGTCTTGTATTCATCAAGCATGGTTCTTGCCATCTCAATGAGTGTACGGTTCTTCCTCTCGGCTACACCATTTTGTTGAGGGGTGTATGGTGCGGAGAACTCATGCTTGATGCCTTCTTCATCTAGGTACTCCTCGACTTGTGTATTCTTGAACTCGGTGCCGTTGTCACTTCTAATCTTCTTGATCTTCACTTCATACTCATTTTGTGCTCTTCTCAAGAAGCTCTTTAGAACACCTTGTGTCTCACTTTTATCCTTCAAAAAGAATACCCAAGTGAAACGGGAATAATCATCAACAATGACAAGGTCATACTTGTTACCGCCAATGCTTAGGTATGTGACCGGTCCGAAGAGGTCCATGTGAAGCATCTCCAATGGCCTTGTCGTCGTCATCATCGTCTTGGATGGATGGTTGGCTCCAACTTGCTTTCCGGCTTGACATGCGCTACACACTTTGTCCTTCTCAAAGGCAACATCCTTTAGTCCAACGACGTGGCCACCCTTTAGAAGCTTGTGTAGATTCCTCATCCCAACATGAGCTAGTCGGCGATGCCACAACCAACCCAAGGTGGTTTTTGCTATCAAGCAAGCACTTAGATTTGGACCCTCCGTGTTGATGAAATCAACAAGATAGATCTTATCCTCCAAGTACCCTTTGAATGCAATTGAGGAATCCGCTTTTCTAAAGACGGTCGCGCCTTCATCGGTAAAGAGACAATTAAAGCCCATTCCACAAAGTTATGATATGGACATCAAGTTGTACCCTAAACCTTTCACAAGGAACACATTACTAATTGAAAGGTCATGGGTAACTTGAATTCCACCATGACCAATTACCTTTCCTTGTTGATCATTTCCAAAAGATATACTCCCACTTGGTAGATTGTCTTTGTCAAGTGTGGAGAACATCTTCTTCTCCCGGTCATATGATTTGAGCACCCGTATCGAGCACCCATATTGAACCGCCCGAGGAGTATCCCTACACATGTAACAACTCTAAAGAATAGAGCCTACATTTCATGTCATTCTCATCATGTCATCATAAGCATTGTAAATTATTTATTGATTGTTGTGTTAAGATGGTGCACATAAAATATCAAAGTAGCTAAAGAATAAAAGAAATGCTTAAAAAGAAATAAAATAAGAAGAAAAGTTATATTTAATATTTTCTAATGCTTAAACATATAGAATAAAGATTTATGAAAATTCCCTGGAATTATTTTGCCTTGCAAAAATAATTGCAAGAAATAAACAAAGCTTCTTGATTAATTTAGCTTCGATTTTTATTTCGAAAACAGTTTGGAATTTCTACTTGGACTTAATAGGAAATATGTCTAAAACATTTTCAGTAACACCCCTGATTTTTTGCGGAATTTTTGGAGCACCGGAAGGCCCCTTTTTAATTTGGCGAAAGGTTAGGGGTTTTTTGTAAAATTTCCGAGCCGAGGCCCGGGCATCGGTTTCTCTTTCTCTCTCTCTCCTCACCGCGCACTCGACGCCGCTCGCGGCCGCACCGCCTCCGGCCGGGCGCCACGACCTCGCCACGCAGCTGCTTGCGCAGCTGCTTGCTAGTCTTCTTCTCACGAACCGCCTCTCCACGGAATAAAGACCCCGCCGGCTTCCATTGTTTCTTCCCCTTTCCTTCATTTCGCCTCACCGCCACTCCCGCCCCTCCGGAGCATCGCCGCCAGGCCGCTCCGGCAGCCCTCCGTCCGAACCACCACCGGCCAAAGCTCCGCGAGTCATGGCGAAGCTCCCCAAGCCCGTCAATTAACTTGAGCCGCCCTGCTCCGTCGGAGCGAAGCTGTTTTCCCCATCGGGCCATCACCGTCGTCCCTCCGCCGCAGGCTCAAATTCGCCATCTCCGGTGAGCCGTTCATCCTTCTTTTTCCTCTCGTTGCTGCGCAACTTGTTGCTCTTTGTTTCCGTTCACTCATCATCAAGTTCGTTCCGCAGAGAACCGTGCAATCGTCATTTTCCCCGGGTCCGGTTCACCGCCGCCGCGCCACTCACGGTGAGCTCTACCTTCCGATCTTGCTCATGCTTCTAGGGCGGCACGTCGAGCTTGCTTATGCTCGGTAGAAGCTCCCGGTTTGAATTTCCTCAAGTTTTGTCCACCGTGGTGAGCTCGCGCCCTGGCCGGAGCTCCGCCGTGCCCGCATCTCGCCGCCGGCGCGTCTCCGGTCAAGCTCATGTGAGCACGTCATCCCCACTAGGTTCGCCACGACGAGTAGATCGTGTAGGTAGCCTCGCGGCGAGCTTCGGGCCATCTCCGGCCATCGCCGGTGGCCGCGCCGCCGTTCCTTGGTCGCCGCGGTGGCGCCACACCGCGGGCCACACGCGTTGGATCGCGTGTGGCCACGAGACGGATTTCGTGCGGCCAACCCCGTGGCCCCCGTGTGGCACGAAGTGTTTTTAAATTTTCAAAATTCGTAGAAAATTCAATAAAATTCAGAAAAATGTCAAACCAACTTTGTTAGACTCAGAAAAATGAAATCTATTCATTGGTGAAATAAAATATGTATTTTGAGTAAATTTATTTTATAATTAGTAATTAATTACTTTCTTTGGTTAAAGAAAGGTTATTATTTTATGTAAATAAAATGTTTAATTAGGAAAAGTAATTTTATTTAATGAAGGAGATACTACAGACGAAATTAATAATGAAATTTATTTTTCCAAAATTAAACTTAAACTATGTTAATTTATATGATCACCATGTATTAACCTTTAACCACTTAAAGTAAATATTTATTTATTGACTAATAAATCGTAGTAATGTGTTAATTATTAAACTTAAGTAATTAGTGACCTTAATTAAGTAATTAAGGAAACAAAATTTATTAATAATAATCTTAATTAAACATGTATTAATCAGCATAATTAATTGTTCAAGTAATGCTTAATGAACATACTTATCCATAATTGGTAATTAACTAAAGTGATTAAGCATTAATCATTAATTATTATCTATGGAACTTCATTAATGAACCCTTGCATACTTTCATCATGAGCATTCATGCATACATGATTGTGATTCGCGATGCATTGCTGGTCGACTAGGTTCGAAGTAAACGAGGTTCCACCCGAGGGCGAGTCGAGAGCCGGGATCTCGAAGTCAACCCGACCGCCGAGGAGACTAACTTCGAACAAACTCAAGGCAAGCCCCGGTGCATCCTACCTATGTTTTTAAATATTTTACTTTATCACATAGTACAGCTTATGCTTGTGCATTAGGTGTTAGGGTTTGGTTGACACCCTAGATGCATTATGGTAGGTTTCCGTCTGTTTATTCTATACTTGGTACAGGTAGCTCGATAGAGGCTAAGCTTAATTCATAGTGGCAACGGTAGTTGGTTAGGGCACTTAAAGCATGGAGGCTTTAAGAGTTTTTGTGTTGACACTAAAGATGATGAGAGTGTTAATGAAGTTGAGACCGGACGGGCCCCGTAGGAGAAAGGGCAAGACGGAGATGAGGTCTTGCAAGGTGGTAGCGCCGTCTCGTGTCGGTCAAGGACCGTACCGTTGTCGGCTTAGTTGAACAAGTTTGAACGTACCGCACTACATGCTGGTATCATGGGCCCAGCAAGCTGATGTACCCTATCGCCCCGGGGATGTAGCGTAGCCGGCTCTCTTTGCCGGCTGTCGGTGAGAGGATAGTCTCACGGGAGGAAGATGGGTCGACCACGAGGGAAGTCGTGGCGTCGCCATACTTCCGGGGAGTTGGAAATGGCTAGTCTCGCTGTCGGGGGCTAGCGGGAAAGGTTGTCGTATACGATCGGTGTGATGCGTATACGTCGTGTAGTCGGGTTTTGCCAGCTGGTATAAATCGATTCGAATCGCTGTCCCTCGCAGTAATGAGTACCGCTTGTTTAGCTCGTCACATCGTAGTAAATACTGGAAGATGAAGAGGAGGGATGGAAGGTTAATTGCTCTATAATATCTTGTCTTGCAAACTTGTTTGCAATAGTGATAGGTTGCAAACCCTATGGCTAATGAAATTAATACCGAGTTAAAATATCGAAAGTAAGGACCCACCCTTTAAAGCTGTTTTCCGCAAAGGAGTAAACACCACAGCCAGCAAGCCTTTGCATACTAGGCGTCGGCCTTAGCGTGCCATGTTGACGGGTCGGTCTTGCTGAGTATTAGATTACTCGGGGTTTGTTCGTTACCATTTCGGGAAACGAGTCGTATTTCCACGACTTGTATGGCGGTTTCCCGAGGAGGAGCAATGTCCGGAGGGAGGTTCCCTTCGGTGGGAACGTATCCCCACACCTTGATGAGAGAGGACCGTGATGTACGAAGGGCTCGGTGCATCACGTTGTTTCGTTGGAGTCTTTTGAGTTGTATAATAGACGAGCTTCCGCTGAATACTCGTAGGATGTTAAACTCCAATAATGTTATATTCCGCTGCACGAAGGTTTGTATTTTGAAAACCTGGTTGTATTATACCATGATGTATATATTCCGGCTTGTATGAGATAATGTTTCGTTGTAACTCGCTTCGTCGAGTGTTCCTCTGTTCCGATTCCTGGGTGTCTCGGAGGGGATGTCACAGCTGGTATCGGAGCGGTTCGGAGGCAACGAGACATCATTACAAGCCTATTTTCAAAACTTAACCCGTTCATACGATAGACAACGAGAGAGAACGGAGCCTATAAGGATGTAGAATAGTTAGATTTTTATTACCTGTTCGATGTTCGGGTTTTGGGAAGTGCTAACTATTCGTCGTAGTTTTCTTACTATGATACGTGTAGTTAGTTCGCAAGCATGCATCATATCATTTCTGCACTAAATAAATATTTGGGTATGTACTTAGCTAGTTCGTAGTACTATATAAGTTATTTCCGTTCGTTTTTGTCTCGTGGGAAGAAGTGTTTAACCTTGTTTAAACATGTTCCCTGCAGATGCCGGTCACTCGCGGTAGGAAGCGCGCCCGGGAGGAGGAGGAGGCACGAGCTGCACGTGTCGCCGAGCTGGAGCAGCAGCTTCACGGCTTGGAGCCGAGGACCCGAGTCGGGACCGACAGGTTGGGTGCTTGGAAGCACCGTCGTCGAGTGGACTGTCGGGAGGTCCGGAGGTCCCACGCCAGGATCGCCGAGCTGGAGGAGCAGATAGTGGAGGTGACCCACGCTCGTGACGAGTACCGTGACGCGGTCATCGCCTTTGACGAGCAGCTGAC
The DNA here is from genome assembly GCA_031894775.1 of Chloris gayana. NCBI lineage: Eukaryota > Viridiplantae > Streptophyta > Magnoliopsida > Poales > Poaceae > Chloris > Chloris gayana. The sequence goes on from JAUNZO010002645.1 coordinate 54,650, forward strand.
CACGATGACCGAGGAGCGAGACGCCACCCGCGCAGCAGGCGACGAGCACGAGCTACGGGCGAGAGATGGTGACGGCACGAGCGGAACCACTTGGTGGAGGTTCCGGTCGCGAGAGAGGTCGAGCTGGGTCGGTTACGAGATGCAGCACGACGGGCTAGCCGAGGCACACCACGCACCTGCTCCACGACCACGACGACCTGGTTGAGGAGTTCGAGCGGTTGCAGCAGCAGTGGCAGCAGCAGCAGCAGCAGCAGCAGCAGGGTCCACCGGACGACGCCGAGGAGGTCTCCGGGATGGACTACGAGCCACCACCCGCTTCGCCAGCTGGGGATGTCGCGTCGGACGGCGACGATCCACGCGCCGTCGGCTTAGTTGTGTTGTGTTTCCACTAATGTAGGAGGGTAGCCACATTTTGCTGACATAGGTCGGATGTATATAGGGTACTAGCAGGTGTTGGGCAGATGGGAGTGTAGGAAAAGTGGGTTTGAGTTTGTACCAACAATAACAAATGGAAAGGAAGTGGTAGTAATATATATATGCAGTTGTTAAAATAAAAAGATGTGCTGAAATATTAGGGTTTGTTTCTACTTGTATCCGATGCTCTTACTTCTCCACAGAGATGGACAGCACAAGTACGGGTGTGAGTGAAGTAAGAGGATCAAGGGAGGATGTTCGTGTAGTCGAGCTGGAGAGACAGCTGCAGAAAAGGAGGAGCTGTTAGCACTTAGAGAGGCGCAGTTGCTAAACAGGGAGCAGCAGATTCAATTTAAGGATCAGCAACTAGCAAACGCACGAGCACCGATCACTCGGTTAGAGCAAGATCTACCGCAAGCACACAATGCGATGCTGGATGCAGCAATAGGACAACAACCTCCAGGAGATGGACTAGTAGCACAGGAAAATCCTATGGAGGCTGAGTCCGAAGAAGAAGAGGAGGATTCTGAAGAAATAATGGATGTGGATTCCGTCATAGACTTTACGGAGATTCCACGACTAGAGGATGCGGAATCCGAGACGGGCGGTTCCGTGAGCCGGAAGTGACCTCCAAGCTTCGTGAAGAGTAGTAGAGTGCTAGCTAGTAGCGAGTGAGGAAACTAGTATGTACCTTAGGCGCTAGTTAAATAACGGGCGTAATGTAATCACGCATGAGTGTATCATAGAAATCGTTGTAACGTGGATGTATAAACATGTATTTTTGGATTTGGTGGTGTTTTAATAAAGATGGATGGATGCATAAGATTGGAGTTCTTATCTACGTATTCCTGTTTCTCCCATTATTATGTTGGAATGAAGATGTCTAACGTAAACTTTCCTTTAACGGAATGGTTGGAAGAAGGAGACCCGATGAGCCCGAGAGTTCTCAACGCGGGCGGGAACACCACCACCACCCCCGACACCGGCTCAAGCTATTGCAGCTGTATCTGGATTCTCGCGCGGAGCAGCGAGAATTATTGGAGCAATTGGTCCGCAATACTGCTCCGCCGGAACGTCATCAAGGCCGTAATGCACCGGAAGAAAGGGTGACCTTTTCGGATTTCTTATCAGTTCGCCCTCCGACTTTCTCGGATGCGGGGGAACCCTTGGAAGCTGATCATTGGCTTCGCACCGTCGAGTCAAAGCTGGAATTGTTCCCGTGCACGGATCATCGGAAGACCCTTTTCGCTTCTCAGCAATTGCAAGGATTTGCTGGAGCTTGGTGGGCCAACTACAAAGCAATGTTTCCTCCAGGACATCAAGTTACATGGGCAGAGTTCACTAAAGCCTTCCGAGAGCATCATATTCCCGAAGGCTTAATGAATCGAAGCGGAAGGAATTTTTATCACCGAAGCAAGGCGACATGAATGTGCATACCTACTCCAAGGTATTTAATCGTCTTGCTCGGTATGCTCCTGAACATGTGGACACGAGATGCCAAGAAGAAGAATCTGTTCAAGGAAGGAATGAGTACCAAGCTACGGTCTCGCTTAGTGCTGAACAAGACCGACAGCTTCACCGACTTTGTGAGTGACGCTATTGCATTGGAAGACTCTATCCGTCTTCATCGGACGGAGAAGAACAAGAAGAGGCCGGCCACGGGACAAGGAAGTGGGGGACCCTCAAAGTACGAGGCTGGTCTATACTGCACCGTCGAGTCGGCGTTATCAGCATACCCCCTCTCGTCCCAATTACTACCGGCAGAATCAATCATCCCGAAGCAACCACGAGCAACAGCGGCCGAATCGAGTATCGACCGCCCTATCAGCAACAGAACTTCCAAAATAATCGACCGATGGGTCAAGCACCCCAGCAGAATGGACCGCCATGCTTCAATTGTGGCCGTTCGGGACATTATTACCGCAGTTGTCCATATCCTCGAAGGCACCATATGCACCCGGACCTCAAGGGCAACCGCAGAACCAGCAGAGGCCACCAGCCAAGAATACACAAGTGAAGAGCGGCCGTGCCAACTTTACTACGGCCGAGGAGCTACCCGAAGGAGGACAAATCTTAGCGGGTATGTTTTCTATCGCTGAACATCCTGCTATGGTTTTATTTGATTCGGGAGCTACGCATAATTTCATTAGCAAGTCATATATTGCTAAGCATTGCATCATGCCATCCAAGCTCCTATGTGCTCATATCATTTCAACACCGGGGGTAAAATTCTTACTAATGAGGAAGCTATCAATATGCCATTAAAATTGGGTAGCAAGGTTTATTCCACTTCATTGATCATATTAGATGGACAAGGGTTAGATGCAATTATTGGTATGCAATGGATGGATTTCCATAAGGCAGTATTGGATATAGCATCTCGAGCCGTATATCCGAACTCTCCTGTTCATGGTAGAGATTGCTTACTCTTAACTTCTTCCCGAGCTATGCTGCCAATGGTCAATAAGGTTGTAGGTAAGAGTCCGGAGGATATACCCATAGTTTGTGAGTATCCGGATGTCTTTCCGGACGACTTATCGGGACTACCGCCGGATAGAGCGGTAGAGTTTAAGATAGAGTTACAGCCTGGAACAGCACCAATCTCAAGAAGACCGTATCGGATGCCACCGAATGAGCTGGCGAGTTGAAGGTGCAACTACAGGAGTTATTGGATAAAGGATATATACGACCAAGTTCACCGTGGGGATGCCCCGCCTTGTTTGTGAAGAAGAAAGATGAGACATTAAGGCTATGTGTGGATTATAGGCCTTTAAATGCCGTCACGATCAAGAACAAGTACCCTCTTCCAAGGATTGATATCTTGTTTGATCAACCGATGGGAGCTAAAGTCTTCTCCAAGATAGATCTTCGCTCGGGATATCATCGGATTAAGATGAGAACCGAAGATATACCGAAGACTGCATTTTCCACCAGGTATGGACTTTATGAGTATCCGGTGATGTCTTTTGGATTGACTAATGCCCCAGCACACTTCATGTATCTTATGAATTCCGTATTCATGCCGGAGCTGGACAAGTTCGTCATAGTGTTCATTGACGACATCCTGATCTACTCTAAGTCGGAAGAGGAACATGCTGATCACTTACGAGTGGTGTTACAACGACTAAGGGATCATCGACTTTATGCTAAGTTCAGCAAGTGTGAGTTTTGGTTGAAGGAAGTGCCGTTCCTAGGTCATGTGATATCAGCTGAAGGAGTGGCAGTTGATCCCGGCAAAGTTAAGGAAGTAATGGATTGGCAGCCGCCGAAGTCGGTTTCGCAAATTCGAAGCTTCTTAGGATTGGCTGGTTATTACGAAGGTTTATTCCTAACTTCTCGAAGATCGCCAAGCCAATGACCAAACTATTGGAAAAGGATAAGAAGTATGTATGGAGTCAAGAGTGTGAAGAAGCTTTCCGAACCTTAAGGAAATTGCTGACCACAGCTCCGAGTACTTGCTCAGCCGGATCCGACAAAACCTTTTGATGTGTATTGCGATGCATCGAGAACAGGACTTGGGTGTGTTCTAATGCAAGAAGGACGACTGATTGCCTATGCATTTCGACAACTAAGGCGTCATGAAGAACACTATCCTACCCATGATCTGGAACTAGCAGCAGTGGTACTTGCATTGAAGAGCTGGAGACATTATCTCTTGGGAAATTTAATACATCTATACACGGACCACAAGAGTCTCAAGTATATCTTTACTCAAGCGGATTTGAATATGCGCCAACGAAGGTGGCTGGAGTTAATAAAGGATTATGAGCTGGAGATTCACTATCACCCGGGCAAGGCAAATGTGGTAGCCGATGCTTTAAGTCGCAAGGTTCATTGCAATAACCTTATGGCTCGATGCGTGACTCAAGCACTTTCACCCAAAAATGATGAGCCAATTCTCCGAGTTATCCCGTATGGAGCAATTACCAATCTGGCTCTTATTCCTACCCTGCGTGAGAAAGTGGTAGCAGCTCAACGGAAAAGTGTTGGTATGTGACATATAAGAAGGCGACTCAAGAAAGGTGAAGTCAAATGCTTCCGAGAAGATGACAAGGGAGTTATTTGGTTCAAGAATCGATTGGTTGTACCAAAGGACCAATCCCTTCGCAAGAGGATCATGGATGAAGCTTATATGTCCAAGTACTCTATTCATCCTGGAACCAACAAGATGTATCAAGATCTAAAGCAAAGATTTTGGTGGACGCGCATGAAGCGAGAAATAGCCAAGTATGTCAATGAATGTGATGTCCGTCGACGAGTCAAAGCTGAGCACTTGAAGCAAGCAGGACCCTTACAACCTTTTAAGTATTCCTGAATGGAAGTGGGAAGACATCAGCATGGATTTCATCGTTGGGTTACCACTAAGTCCACGAAAGCATGACTCAATCTGGGTTATTGTAGACAGATTGATGAAGTCTGCTCACTTCATACCGGTACATACTCGGTACACCGCCGAGAAGTATGCAGAACTCTACATTGCTCGAATTCTCTGTTTGCATAGAGTGCCGAAGACCATTATATCGGACAGAGGAACACAATTTATCTCCAGATTCCGGGAGCAACTACAAGAATCCTTGGGAACCAAGTTGATACGAAGCTCAGCATATCATCCTCAAACGGATGGACGGACAGAAAGGATCAATCAATATCTCGAGGATATGCTTCGAGCATGTGTTTTGACCTATGGTAAAGATTGGGAGAAATGTTTACCGCTAGCAGAGTTCTCATACAACAACAGCTATCAAGAGAGTGCCGGAATGTCACCGTTCCAAGCTCTGTATGGACGTAGTTGTCGTACACCCTTGAATTGGTCCGAAAGTGGAGAAAGAGTAATCTTCCGACCGGATCTAGTAAGAGATGCGGAAGAACAAGTACGTCTCATTCAACAGAACCTCAAGAGGGCTAAATCTCGACAGATCGGTTATGCCGACAAAAGACGTCGAGAGTTAGTATTTCAGGTTGGGGATCAAGTCTATCTTCGAGTATCTCCTACCAAAGGTGTTCAAAGGTTTGGAATCAAGGGGAAGTTAGCACCCCGATACATTGGACCTTTTCCAATCCTCGAAAGATGTGGAGCCGTGGCATATCGTTTGGAGATGCCAGCACACTTGGCCGGTATCCACAACATATTTCATGTATCTCAACCGAAGAAGTGTTTAAAACCACCCATGGATATACCAACAGTCGAGGTGGAACGAGTTACAACCGGACTTGACTTATGACGAACGACCGGTTAAAGTTCTCGACACCAAGGATAGAGTGACTCGTCATCGGACCATTAAGTTCTACAAGGTCCAATGGAGTAATCACTCGAAACCGAGGCTACTTGGGAGCAAGAGGAGTTTCTTCGATCCAACTACCCCGAGTTCTTTAGCATTATCGCTTAGCCGTTTCGATCGTGAATCTCGGGACGAGATTCCTGTAAGGGGGAGGGCTGTAACAACTCTAAAGAATAGAGCCTACATTTCATGTCATTCTCATCATGTCATCATAAGCATTGTAAATTATTTATTGATTGTTGTGTTAAGATGGTGCACATAAAATATCAAAGTAGCTAAAGAATAAAAGAAATCCTTAAAAAGAAATAAAATAAGAAGAAAAGTTATATTTAATATTTTCTAATGCTTAAACATATAGAATAAAGATTTATGAAAATTCCCTGGAATTATTTTGCCTTGCAAAAATAATTGCAAGAAATAAACAAAGCTTCTTGATTAATTTAGCTTCGATTTTTATTTCGAAAACAGTTTGGAATTTCTACTTGGACTTAATAGGAAATATGTCTAAAACATTTTCAGTAACACCCCTGATTTTTCGCGGAATTTTTGGAGCACCGGAAGGCCCCTTTTTAATTTTATGAAAGGTTAGGGGTTTTTTGTAAAATTTCCGAGCCGGGCCCGGGCATCGGTTTCTCTTTCTCTCTCTCTCCCTCACCGCGCACTCGACGCCGCCCGCGGCCACACCGCCTCCGGCCGGGCCGCCACGACCTCGCCACGCAGCTGCTTGCTAGTCTTCTTCTCACGAACCGCCTCTCCACGGAATAAAGACCCCACCGGCTTCCATTGTTTCTTCCCCTTTCCTTCATTTCGCCTCACCGCCACTCCCGCCCTCTCGGAGCATCGCCGCCGGGCCGCTCCGGCAGCCCTCCGTCCGAACCACCACCGGCCAAAGCTCCACGAGTCATGGCGAAGCTCCCCAAGCCCGTCAATTAACTTGAGCCGCCCTGCTCTCGTCGAAGCGAAGCTGTTTTTCCCCATCGGGCCATCACCGTCGTCCCTCCGCCGCAGGCTCAAATTCGCCATCTCCGGTGAGCCGTTCATCCTTCTTTTTCCTCTCGTTGCTGCGCAACTTGTTGCTCTTTGTTTCCGTTCACTCATCATCAAGTTCGGTCCGCAGAGAACCGTGCAATCGTCGTTTTCCCCGAGGTCCGGTTCACCGCCGCCGCGCCACTCACGGTGAGCTCTACCTTCCGATCTTGCTCATGCTTCTAGGGCGGCACGTCGAGCTTGCTTATGCTCGGTAGAAGCTCCCGGTTTGAATTTCCTCAAGTTTTGTCCACTGTGGTGAGCTCGCGCCCTGGCCGGAGCTCCGCCGTGCCCGCATCTCGCCGCCGGCGCGTCTCCGGTCAAGCTCATGTGAGCACGTCATCCCCACTAGGTTCGCCACGACGAGTAGATCGTGTAGGTAGCCTCGCGGCGAGCTCGGGCCATCTCCGGCCATCGCCGGTGGCCGCGCCGCCGTTCCTTGGTCGCCGCGGTGGCGCCACACCGCGGGCCACACGCGCTGGATCGCGTGTGGCCACAGACGGATTTCGTGCGGCCAACCCCGTGGCCCCCGTGTGGCACGTAAGTGTTTTTAAATTTTCAAAATTCGTAGAAAATTCAATAAAATTCAGAAAAATGTCAAACCAACTTTGTTAGACTCAGAAAAATGAAATCTATTCATTGGTGAAATAAAATATGTATTTTGAGTAAATTTATTTTATAATTAGTAATTAATTACTTTCTTTGGTTAAAGAAAGGTTATTATTTTATGTAAATAAAATGTTTAATTAGGAAAAGTAATTTTATTTAATGAAGGAGATACTACAGACAGAAATTAATAATGAAATTTATTTTTCCAAAATTAAACTTAAACTATGTTAATTTATATGATCACCATGTATTAACCTTTAACCACTTAAAGTAAATATTTATTTATTGACTAATAAATCAGAGTAATGTGTTAATTATTAAACTTAAGTAATTAGTGACCTTAATTAAGTAATTAAGGAAACAAAATTTATTAATAATAATCTTAATTAAACATGTATTAATCAGCATAATTAATTGTTCAAGTAATGCTTAATTAAAGAGGAGGGATGGAAGGTTAATTGCTCTATAATATCTTGTCTTGCAAACTTGTTTGCAATAGTGATAGGTTGCAAACCCTATGGCTAATGAAATTAATACTGAGTTAAAATACTGAAAGTAAGGACCCACCCTTTAAAGCTGTTTTCCGCAAAGGAGTAAACACCACGACCAGCAAGCCTTTGCATACTAGGCGTCGGCCTTAGCGTGCCATGTTGACGGGTCGGTCTTGCTGAGTATTAGAGTACTCGGGGTTTGTTCGTTACCATTTCAGGAAACGAGTCATATTTCCACGACTTGTATGGCGGTTTCCCGAGGAGGAGCAATGTCCGGAGGGAGGTTCCCTTCGGTGGGAACGTATCCCCACACCTTGATGAGAGAGGACCGTGATGTACGAAGGGCTCGGTGCATCACGTTGTTTCGTTGGAGTCTTTTGAGTTGTATAATAGACGAGCTTCCGCTGAATACTCGTAGGATGTTAAACTCCAATAATGTTATATTCCGTTGCACGAAGGTTTGTATTTTGAAAACCTGGTTGTATTATACCATGATGTATATATTCGGCTTGTATGAGATGATGTTTCTGTTGTAACTCGCTTCGTCGAGTGTTCCTCCGTTCCGATTCCTGGGTGTCCCGGAGGGGATGTCACAACACACAATTAAGCACAAGATTTAGGCACCCAAACTTGCTTGGGTCCCTTAACTTTAGAAACAACACTTTTGGGCACCCACACACAAGGATTCCACCTCGCATAGTGTGGCCCAACAAATCTTGCAACTACTTTCCCATGAGCACCATGGGTTAGCTCATATGTTGCGTGATCATACACATAGAAGGATACGGGTGAGCTCTTATTTTTGAGCTCTTTTGTTGTCTTGGCCTTCTTCACATGCATGCCTAACTTGAGCAACTTGCTTTTGTTGATTCATGTTGTTGCTCTTGTTGTTGTATTTCTTCTTGGGCTGCTCCTTGAACCCAATGCCTTTGTTGCCATTGAACTTTCTTTCCTCACTAACAATTTTCTTAGCTAGCTCAATTTGAGCCGCTCTCTCAAGATTCTTGACTTTGTTAGTGAGGTCCTTGATTGTCGCCTTATCGATGGCAATGTTGTCAATGTCAACACTTTCACATCTTGCACACTCTTTGCTTGATAAAGATTGTATTGACTCGGCCTTGCTTTTGTAGGTCAGTGTGCTACTTTTAAGGACTTCAATCTCTCCTTCCAACAACTTGTGATTCTCTTTAAGAGATTCACACTTTGTTTGGAGTGAGAGGTTGATGTTTTCAAGCTTAGCATTTGACTTGTTTACCTTTGTAAGGCAAAGAGTCAACTCCTCGTTCTTCTCTCTTTCTTTCTCAAGCAAGGTCTTCAACTCTTTAATCTCATCAAGCTTCTTGATAAGCATGTTTTCTTGCTTGTCCACCATCTCTTCGCTCTCTTCAACCTTCTCTTGCATTATCCCTAACATTTTCACCATATCTTGCAAGGAGGGGACTTGCTCCTCCTCATTATCATGGTTAGTGGAATTGACAAGAGGTTTAGTTTGTACCTTATTTTCTTTGGCCATGAAGCATTTGGGCGCGTCATCCTCATCGTCGGTGAGGTTGTTGAAGAGTGATGATTTGGCCGGTGTTAGGCCATATGCAAGATTGGCAATCCCTCCTTCTTCATCTTCATCATCATCATCATCTGGAGACATATTGTTGGCCAATGTGAGCTTGACCCTTGAATGGTTTCTTGAAGTTCTTCTTCTTGATGAACTTCTTCTTCTTCTCTTCCTTTCCATTTAGTTGAGGGTACTCCGCAATGAGGTGCCCCGGGTCATGACAATGGTAGCACTTTCTTGTTGATCTTCTTGCCCTTGCTTTGTCGAAGCTCTTCTTGGTAAACCCGTTGTTGATCATGAACTTGCCAAATTTCTTCACAAACAAGGCAAGCTCTTCATTGTCTTCTTCAATCTCAATTTGGTCTACCTCCACAACTTCTTTCTTTTTGGCCTTGAGTGCCACATCTTGCTTGCTTGTGCTCTCATCTCCAATTAGCACACTCACTCTCTTTCCCTCATCATCACGGCTTTTGTGAGCAAGAATTCTCCCAATTACTTCATCCGTGGAGAATCCATCAAATCCTTCCTTTTCTTCAATGATGGTGCAAAGTGTGGAGTTCCACACTCTTAGTGACATTAGAAGCTTGAGATTCACTTCTTGTTCGCTCACGTCATCTCCAAGTGACCTTCGCTCATTCACAATATCCAAGAGCCTATCATGTGTTTGTTGAGGGTCTTCGCCTTTCTTCATCACAAAGAAGTTGAATTGATTTTTCAGCACTTGCATTCTTGACTTCTTCACCACATCGACTCCCTCATGAACTGCAATGAGCTTGTCCCATATAGCTTTGGCATTCTCTAGTCGGGATACCTTGGAGTACTCTTTAGCACTCAAAGACGAGAGCATTGCCGACACGGCTTGCGCATTGCGATGTATGTTGATGTTGTCCATTACTGTGTGTCTCTCCTCATCCTCAATCACATATCCTTTCTCAATCACTTCCCACACGGGCGGACTGATTGATAGCAAGTACATCTTCATCCTATGCTTGTACCAACTGAAATCTTTTCCATCGAACCATGGTAGTCGTCCACTACCGCCACTATTCACATTTGCCACATCATTATAGTTGAAGTTGAACCTTGTGTCCAACTTCCCACCACTTGTGCCATCCTTGGCAAATGGATTTCTTTCCTCATCGGTGTTCCCTCTCTTGGTGGGACTATTGTCCCCTTCAACAAATTCCCCCGACATCTTTTCTTCTCAAGCGGTTAAGCTCTTCTCGAGAAGACCTGCTCCGATACCAATTGAAAGTTGCCTAGAGGGGGTGGATAGGCAATGCAATATAATTCCTGAAAAACACAACACTAAACAAATGATCAAACCAGAAAGGACGGAACTTCAGTCACACACGGAACTTCCGTGATGGTCACGGAACTTCCGTTCCTCCTAGGGTAAACAAGGAATCTAAAGAGATGAGATGGAAATCTCACAAATATGGTTGAATGCAATCCTTCCTTGATCGATGACAAGTGTTCCTCCTGCAGGAAAAGTAAATCCACACACCACACACGTAGATCGGCCACAAACTTTCTCGAGAGGAACAAGAACAAGGAAACACAAACAAGAACAACTCAAGAGAGACACAAGATTTGTTGACCGAAGTTTGGACCCCTCACAAAGAGGTTCCTACGTCTCCGTTGAGGAGCTCACAAAGAGCCGGGTTTCTTTCAACCCTAATCCTCCCAAGCAACCACAAAGGTCAAACTTGGTTTCCTTCTTCTTCTTCTTGGTTGATTCCTTTCCTTTCGGAGGCGAATCACAACCTTCACAAACTTCCTTTGACTCACCACAATCTTGGGAGCTCAAAGGTGACACCTAGCCAATCTAGGAGACCAAGTCTCCAAGAGTAACAAGTGAAGTAGGGTTTGCTTGCTAAGGGAAGATGTGCTCAAGGTTGGGATGATCCTTGTCAAGCTTGGATTTGATTATGGGCTCTCACAAAATGGTTTGGAATCACAAGGGAGATGAGAGAGAGATGAGAGCAAGAGCTTGAGTGAGATGGGAGTGTTCAAAAAGCACCAGACAAACTTGCTCACGGGTTGGTCAAAGCTATATATAGGAAGAGGCCAAAAAGAGCCGTTGGGAAGTGTGAAAAGATGGTTTGACGAAACTTCCGTGAACATGACGGAACTTCCGTGAGACTTGACCTAGGGCACGAACAGCCTGGATGGAACATAGAAGTTCCGTCCTACACTCTCTGAAAATAGTTGACGGAACTTCCGTGGGCTTCACGGAACTTCCGTGGAGACTTAGCTGGTTCACACCTTCCAGGGACGGTACTTCACTGCACTCTCTCGGAACCACTTGGGAAGTGACGGAAGTTCCGTGAGCGGTTACGGAACTTCCGTGAGTTCTGGTTTTTGTGGTTTGGCTTCTTTTGAACTTTTGGTGGATTTGATTTTATCCAAGCTTGTGTATGAAACAAAGAGCACATATTCCCTGCAACAAAGACTAATTCACCCCTCTTTATAGTTTGGCAATCCTAGACTCAAAGAACTATAAAATCTAATTTAAGCTTCTTTTTGAGTCCATCATTTGACTTTTGTATGAGGGGCTATCAATCTTATAACGTGGGTTAGTTGACTTTAATATCCTGCACATTAGCTCAATGAAACATTAGACATTTTAATTATTTGTCATTTATCACCAAAACCCACTAGGGGGCCTAGTTGCATCTTCACTCCTTCA